>CAUYQG010206179.1:0-20254 GCA_963574415.1 Tarsius wallacei | reverse complement strand
CGCTACCACGCCTGGCTGATTTTCGATTTATTGTAGAGATGAGGTCTCGCCAAGTTGCCCAGGCGGGTCTCGAACCCGCAGACCCAGTCAATCCACTCACCTCAGCCTCCCAAAGTGCGGGATTGCAGGCTGAGCCACCGAGCCCGGCCCCACCATCTTTTAAAATGGCCTCTTCTTTGGTGCATGCAAACCCTCAGCACACTGTGCATGCTATTTGGGGGGTTATTACAGACAAGTGAACAATGATCTCTGAACTGCATGTCTTGAATACTGCACTGGGCCCTGCAGAAGAAAGGGATCAATTCCCCTAAATGTTCTGAGGCCCCAACAGACATTTCAGAAAGAGAAAGTTAATGAAGAATATAGGGATGGTCTGATTTGGAGAGTATTTTCTTTTACTCAAAGAAGCATACGCCTTCTAGTAATTTGTTGACATCCTAATCTGCCAATTTTAACAAGAAAGTTGAACAAGCATCTTAGCTGTCTACTTTTATCTGTAACTAAGAAATCCACTTGGCCTAGAAAAATGATAAGTCCAGGCTGGGTGTGGTGGCTCACGCCTGTAATCCCTGCATTTTGGGAGGGCAAGACTGGAGAACTGTTTGAGCCCAGGAATTCAAAACTAGCTTGGGCAACATAGCAAGACCTTGTCTCTAAAAATTAAAAAGAAAATTAGACAGGCATGGTGGAACATGCCTATAGTACCAGGTATTCCGAAGGTTAAGGTAGAAGGATTGTCCGAACCCAGAAGGTCGAGGCTGTGGTGAGCCTGGATCATGCCGCTGTACTCCAGCCTGGGTGACAGAGTGAGACTCTGACTCAAAATAAAAATGAAAAACTAAGGCCATAAGGAAGTGTTTCTTCAATCACAGGCAAAGGCAAAGGCAGTGGTCACTTTGACCTCTTCGCCTCTGTGGATTTTGACTCTTACTTTTTGTGTATTGGAAGGTGTGTCTATCCATGGGCCCCAAATCTAGTACTTCAGATTTCTTCAGTCAATAGCAGGAAGGAAGGAAGGGGATCAGGGCAGACACTCACAGCCATTTATCTTCTTCTTCAAGTGCCGCATTCTTTGTAAATGAAAGAGGCCAATCAATAGGGCAATAAGGAAGGAGGACAAGTAGCTGGGAGGGACCCACTGCATGGTGAGGTCTATTCACAGCCTAGGCCCCACGCACTCTCCATGCCATTAGCATTCTGGAGGTTTGTTTTTAAAAATTAGCTCTCTGTTATACAGAACAAGATGGTTACAGTGAATATTTTCATTGCTGGCATCTGTAGAGTAAATGTATACACCAGTTTAACATCTGGAGTTATTGAAACCAGACCAGTTGTACACTTGCCATCTATTAGTGCTGTGGAGGAGAAAGTCCCAGATAGGGAATCAGACAAATAGAAGTTCAAATCCAGGTTTCACCACCTATCAGCTTTGTTAATTTGCACAGTTACTTTGCTTCTCTGGACTTTACTTTCCTCCTCTGTACTTTGGAATGATAACAGTACCTACCTTATCGGATATAAAGACATAAGACAATCTGTGTTAGAATATTTCACAGAATATGAATTTAGCATATAGCGAGCACTCAAAACGTCAGTTCTGTTGGTATTTTATGAAAACTGAGCTACTGAGTTTGGGAAGAGAAAAGAGGCAATTCTATGAGAACCCATAGGCCCTTTGAAGATGTCCTGTCATGTTCACTGCAGTTTCTCTGGGGAGGAACTATCTCCCTAATTGCAAGACTTTCATAGTTGTAAGGAGATGAAGTATTATGAGTCTGATGGATATGACATACCAATACAGGGAGATACTAAACATTGCCATTGTAAATCTCATATTAGGATCATAGAAGTAGTGACCGGAACAGAACCCTAGAGCACACATCACCTCACTAACTCATTCTTTGGAAACCCTGGAAGAAGTTAAGTGACTTGTCCAGGCTCACATGTTGAGGTAGTGGTTTGAACCATGTTTCTCTTTCATTCCATCTAGGTAATTTCCCAGAGCTTTGTATAAAAAAGTATACCAATATTAAGAAGAAATCAAATGGTCTTTCAAGCAACTATAGTAATATTCAAACACTCTAGGAAAAAAAAAAATCTGCAGCTCCTCATTTGAGAAATATCACTATGATCCCATTAGAATTCTCTCCCAACTTCAGGCTTGAGTTCTTTACTCAAGTCTGTGCATTTTATCCTTAGGCCAAGTTGTAGCTCCAAGATTCCTTGGGTTTTCCAAGTGATCCTTATTGTCTTTACATCCAGTGAAAATACTGTGGGGCTCAAATCAGGGTGACACTTTCCCAGGTTGCCTGTGCATAATAGCCCTGTAAATCACCCATAGCAACTCTGGTCAACTCCAAGTGTTATGGTCCAAGTAACACTTGGTTGCTCTCTGGTACAGCAGTGAGTATTCTGGAAGGAAAAGTGCTCCAGCAAGTCACATCCAGGGGGGATTTGTGCATCTGGAGAAGGGATGTCATGTATGACCTTATTTCTGGTAGTGACTAAATTGCAAAATAACCTCCCATTTCTCCCCACACCCACCTTCCTCTCGCGTTTGCTACCTCTAGCCCAGGGCCCTCCCTATAACATAATTATAAGAAAAAAAATATAATAAAAAAGGCACAAATCCATGATGTCTATTTTTATTATAATTACTATTTATAACTTATATTTTGAATCATTGCTTCCAGAAGTACACAATAAAACTTCCAATTTGGTAAAAGGGTAGTACAGTATGTTAGTAAAAAAAATGACTGTATGTTTTGGGGTCAGAGAGACAAAAATTCAAGTCAGTCTATCACTTACCAGCTCTGTGTCCCTGGGCAAATTATATCTCATCTGCAAGCCTTAGTTCCTCTATAAACCATACCTGTCTTACAGAGTTGTGTGAGTTTTAGAGATATGTCTATTATAATGAGGTCTAAAATTGGATGCTGAATAAACGCAGATGATACTTCAAGTCAATAGAATACTTTCCACTGAGATAACACTAAAGAAAATATCTATCCTCAACAATTTTATATATTAGAACAAATACCTGGCAACATGGAAATACTTTGGATAAGCTATTATAGACTTAGGAAATGATGTACTGACTCAAATCTTATTTATGTACTGACTGATGTTAAAGAAAAGATAATTCAGTGATACCTATTAAAGGACAGCAAGGCAGACTTCATTCAGGACCATGGAGATAAGTATAGGGACCACTTCAATGAAATTTCATAGTGTTGGAGAGATATTGGGCTCAACTCATGGAAGTTGTGACCGGAACAGAACCCTGGAGACACATCACCTCACTGACTGCATGGGCAGGTGGGAATTTATAGCCAAGAAGCAGGGTTGGGGGTCCAGGAATGGAACATCACTAAGAGAAAATATCAGGGTTGAAGAGGAGTCTGGCTAAACTAAGCTAGTGGGTTCTTGGTGAAGATAGTCCAGGATTATCAGACATCACTTGGGGGATGGTGTAGGATAAGAAACCTGATCATATGTCAAGAGTTGAGGGGGTCCTCGCTAAACTGACTTAGCATGGTTCTTACTGAAACTGAATTTTACAAGAAAGTATACAGATGGGCCCAAGGGAAGGCACAGAAGCCTGACTAAAGTTTGGCCAATCACAGAATCTTTGTTACTGGCTAAAGATATAAAATAGGGGCTTGATAAAAGCTAGATATTCAAACACAGCACACTTGATTATTTATATTCCTTGATTTAAAAACAGTGAATGGGCTGGGCTCGGTGGCTCAGCCTGTAATCCCAGCACTTTGGGAGGCCGGGGTGAGTGGATCTCCTGAGCCCAAGTGTTCGAGACCCGCCTGGGCAACTTGGAAAGACCTCATATCTACAATAAATCAAAAAATTAGCTGGGCATGATAGCACGCACCTGTAGTTCCAGCTACTTGGAAGGCTGAAGTGGAAGGATCGCTGGAGCCCAGCAGATCGAGGCTGCAGTGGCTGGGAGTGGCCACTGCACTCCAGTCTGGGTGACAGAGTGAGATTCCAATTCAAACAATAAATAAATAAATCCAAAAAATAAAAAAAATAAAAATTAAAAAAATAAAAACAGCGAATGATTTTTTTCCCTTATTATCACTTCACTAGAAATCATTGACTCTGATTACTGCAGACTATAACTTTGCACATCCAGATCTCCTCCATAATTCATTTGCATGTGGCTCCCAATCATAGCCCTCCCCATGCACACAAAGAGGAACACCTTTTTCCTTCCAGCCTTGCTTCCAGCTGTGGCACACAGCCTTCCTAAGCTCCTTTCCTCCCACATCAGCAGGTTCCAGAGACCAGTAAGGGGGTCTTGACTACTGAAGAGATGTTGAATTGACTCCACGTACTGAGCCTTGGCTGCAGGATCCTTTTGCAGATGAAGATGTCAAAAGGCAATCTGCAGTGAGAATGACAGTGTGATTAACCAGAATGAGGCCGAAGTCAGAAGTAGCACGGACCACTGGGAAATTAAGGCACCAATTTTCACCGTCAAGATCAGCTGTGATAGGGCGGTATATCCTAGCAACAGCAGAAGTCTTAACCTTGCCATCACAGCAAAAACTAATTTTGTGGTGTTATCTGTTCCAATATCTTTTAATCCAAAAAGTCTTTAAACAGAAAGTAAATACTCACACATTTCTTTTCCTAGATCTCCCTTTTGCCTCTAATTGGGAAATCCTTAATTCAGTGAATTAAAAGTTTATTGAGTCTTAACACAAATTTCATTTGCTTTCATTCTTGATGCAACCATGGGAAACCTCATTGATGAGACAGAGAGGGATCATAACAGTTAAAGTTAGCAGCATTCATAGAGAAAATGATACTTAAAATCACCCTGGTATACCTTAAACCAAATATACTATATACCGTATTTATTATGCAATAGTGTTGGAGCCTGCCCTTGTTATTATGTTGAATCAGATTTACCATAGGGCAGCACTATTTCTTAAAATATAACTTCATGTAAAATGATCACCCAATTTGAATGGAGGCTTTTCTGTCCCTTGACACCTGTGCTTTAAAGAGGCTTGACTATGATATATTTATATTTAGAAAAATAAGCATCACAGAAATTCAGCTGCCAGATCTACTCTTAAGACAGAATAAATCAGCGATTTTATCCACAGTATTGAAATATCAAAGCCAGAACATGAAGTTTCTCTTTCGAAAAATAAGCAAAAATAAAATTGCTCTTTAATGAGCCCAATCCTCTCAGTAAAGGTAAAACTATGCCACAAGCCATATTATTCTGTATTTTCCTATTTCTGGTTAGGAGGCCCTTATCCCGGTTCTTTGGGCTATCCCAGACACTCCGGAACCTTCCCTGAAGTAGATTGTTTTGCTTAGCCCTTCACGGCAGGTTCAGTGCTCAGGTGACAGCTCAGATGCAGGGGATTCAAGGATGAAAAGGAAAAGTGCACAAAGGAGGTAGAGCAGCCATAGCCAGGATGGCAAAAGAAAAGCCTGGACCAAGTGGATTCAAGATCCAAAGGAGAAGACAGTGTTAAGAAAGAGCTGGTGAGAATCCACAGCATAGACATTTCAAATAAGGACCAAGGGGAGGTAGAAGTATTTGGAGGTCATGGGTGATCTTAAGGAGGTCTCTTTGACTGGAAAGAGACAAGTACAGGAATTAAGAAACGAAAAGACTGATGGTGAATAAATGAGAGAGAACTATAACAGTTCATCCAAGTATTCAAAACTCCACCCACCAGGTAGAACTGAACCCCCCTTGATGGTGTGGTTGCAGGATGTTGGAAAACTGACACAATGCCTCCCCATTAGCCTAGCAGGATCCCTGATTCAGAAGAAAAGCCCTTATATCGATAGATGGGAAATCCTCTCTAGGCCAGAAATGCATCCTTGGGATAGAATGTTAGAATATGAGTCTATGACCTGACTCCAGTGCCAATTCCCTGGGAAGGGAAAAGGCAGATCGGGAAACTTCAGAGCAAGAGCAAAATGAAGGATCTATTTGCATGTCTCTCTCATACTCAGGCAAAAGATTAGATTCAGTCAAATCATGATTGAATATAGGAGGAGGCATCTATTCCTGTGTAGGTACTGAGGGAGCTATTTTACCGGCAAAGGGTGACTTGGATTCAGCTCACTAGTGGTTCTTAATCTCCCTGGTCTTTGCAGCCCACATTTGCCTTAGTGGGACTGAGTATCTGGTCCAGAGATCTCTAGAAAGTCTTGGGATTTTACACAGGAATGTCAGGACAATTTTCCTCATGTCTTCTGCTTGGCGATGCTGCTGAGGACACTGCTTTTCTTACATGAATGTGAAGCTGTGTCTCGAAAATCTGAAGTTTGTCTGGTGGTCTCTTGCTTCCAGACACCCGTGATCTCAGTGTGTCACTCCACCAGCCACACATAAGTCTTGTCTCTGAGGATCGACTTCTGCATTTTTGAGGCTGTCTATGCTGTTGAGCTTCTCTTGCTAAAAATAAACCATGCTTTTCTGCTCTGCTGTCTACTGACTGGTATTGGCGGGGCCCTGGTCTCCCTTTCCCTACAGCTTCCCATCAGTTCTCAGAGCTGCATATCATAGTGCTTTCTGAACTGAACACTTTTGTTCTGCTTGCCCCCTGGTCTCTAGCCTATCAATCACTCACCTTCCTTTCATCTCCTGTCATCCGCTCTCTCACAGATGTAGTATAGTAAATGTTACATGCATGGATTTTGGGACAGACTGCCTGAATTGAATCCCTGCTCCAACACTTACTAGCGGTGTGATTGCAAACAAGTTACGTAGCCTCTTTGGGCCTTTTCCAGAATGTCAAATCCATGGTATCATACAATATATAGCTGAGATGGCTAACATTAAGGTGAAGAGGTGCTCAGAGAGCTGGTAAAATATTATTTCTGGGTGTCAGTGAGTGTTTCTGGATGAGATTAGCATTTGAATCAGTAGACAAAGTAAAGATGCACCCTCAGTAATATGGGGGGACATCATCCAGTCCGCTGAGAGCCCAGACAGAACAAAAAGCCAACGGAAAGGTGAATTCACTCTCTTTCCTTGAGTTGTGACATTCACCTTCTCTGCCTTTGGACATAAGTTAGGACTTGGGGACTTATACCAGCAGTTCCCAAGTCCCCCAGCTCTCGAGCTTTTGGCCTTAGCATAGGAACCACAGCCTTCCCTGGTTCTCAGGTTTTCAGATGCAAACTGAAGTATACCACCAACTTTTCTAGTTCTCCAAGCTTGCAGATGGTAAATCATGGGAATTCTCTGCCTCCATAATCATGTGAGCCAACTCCTGTAATATGTCTCCTCACATATGTAACTCGCCTATGGGCTCTATTTCTCTGGAGAACCCTGATGAATACATTAACCTTTTGAATCTGGCTTTTTTCACCTTAATAAAATGGATTTAGAATTCACCTAAATTCTGTGATACTTCAGTCCTTTTTATTAATGAATAACATTCTATTACATGAGTGTACTACCATCTGTTTATCTGCTCACCTATCAAAGGATGACTTGGTCGCTCCCAGTTTTTGGCAATCATGGATAAGTCTGCTAAAAACATTCACATGAAAGTTTTTGCATAAATATAAGTTTCAAATCAGTTGGGTAAATACCTAGAAGTATATTGCTAGGTCATATGGTAAGTCTATGTTAAACTTTTTAAGAAACTGCCAAGTATTTTACAATGTGGGTGTACCATTGTGCATTCCCACCGGCGGTGAATGAGAGTCCCCATTGTTCCAAATTTTCACCAGCACTTGGCATTGTCAGTGTTTTGGCTTTTAACCCTTCTACCAGGTATGTATTTTGGTTTTGTTTTAATTTCTATTTTCCTGATGACAAAAAGAGTTGTGCATCTTTTCTTGTGCCTACTTGTCATCTATATATCTTCTGTGGTGAAGTGTTTGTTGAGATCTTTTGCTCTGTTTTTATTTGGGTTGTTGTTTGTTTTCTTATTGTCAAGTTTTCAAGTTCTTTATAGTTTATGAATATAAATCCTTTATGAGATATGTGATTTACAAATTTACTTCTTAGTCTATGGCTTGTCTTTTTATTCTCTAATGGTGTCTTTCAAAGATCAGAAAAGTTTAATTTTCTTGAAGTTCTGTTTATCAATTTTTTATTTTTCAGATGGTGCTTTTGGTGTCAATGAATCTTTGCTTAACTTGCAGTCACAAAGGTTTTCTCCTATGTTTTCTTTTAGAAGATGTTTCTAATTTTAGATTTTATGTTTAGGGCCATGATCCACCTCAAGTTCATTTTTGTAAATGGTGCAAATTATGGATTGAAGTGCTTTCCTTTTTTGTATATGGATATCCAATTGTCCCAGCATATTTGTTTAAAAGTTTTATTTCTCTACCAAATAGCCTTTGAATCTTTGTCACACATCATTTGCATATGCACATGGATCTATTTCTGAATTCTCTACTCTGGAGAGAATTGTCTGATTCCTGTAACTTGTTGTGGATTGTATCAAAAACTTAAAATGAATTGATGGATGAAAAGGGATAATATTATGGATGTGATTAACTACAGTAAAATATTAATGACAAAATCTAGGTGGTGAGTATATGAGCATCTACTGTAAATCTTTATCTTTTATCTTCTTTGTATGTTTGAATTTTTTTAATAATTAAAGTGTTAAAAAAAAACCTCCCCTAAGAATTTTGATGAAATTTCAGAATGCTATTCATTTATAAATAAGTCTTTAAGAACAAAGTTCTTTCATGACTATTTCAGTCAAGCTTTGGTATCTGAATTGTAAAAAACCAGGTAAGAAAGCTTCTCTGTAGAATAATCTCTATGTAAGATTTAATTCTGTCTAGCTGTGCTATTCATAATAACCATTACTACTGCTTTTTTTTTTTAATGTACCAGTCTTTCTGATGAATTTCTTTGTCACCTTATCATTGTTGGGTAATCTATTTTGTTTTATCATTATTATTGCAATTTACTAAAATATCTTGTATTGACATGGCTCTTTACTGTTTGGTAAAAGTGCTTTCACACACAGTATATTGTTAGATCCTCAACAACCTTGTGAGGTAAAATAAAAACAGAGTATTATCTGCATTTTCTTAATAATGAAACTAAAGGGAATCCTCTTTTCCCAAGGTTAAATGCCTAGAAATTGGCAGCAGTACTGCACACAATGCAACATACTGTCACATTAAAATAAAATATGGAGATCTCACTCCCATTTGCAACTTGAAATGTTTTTGTCATCAACAAAACCTGTTCAGGAAGGTCCCTGCAAATTCCAAACTTTGAGCAAGGCATGGGCGATGCTTTACTAATCCTCTCAATGACTCTGCAGTTAGGATTGGTTATGTTTTGATTCATCCCTTGGAATGCTTCCAACAAGGATGGTAAATGTCAGTCCCTGTCAAAAGAATAACCAGTTTGATGCAAAGTGATGTGTGAGCACCAAGAGGAAGTTGTTAATTGATTCACCAATGCCCCATGCGTGAACAGGTGTGAAGAAGTGTAAAGAAGTATGTGAGCTGGATGTGGCAAAGCTGTCGCATAAAAAGGGCTGTGAGTATCAGAGGAGAAGACTCCCCAACTACCATCATTTTTCTATCCAAATACCTGTCCCAGATCATCCTGCCTGGGCAGCTTTGAGGAAAAGTGGCAAAGAGACATGCACCATCTTGATGCACACCTGAGTAGAATGGGTATATATGGACCACACTGGAACTTGGAGGAGGATTTTCCTAAAGGAAGGGGATCATCTTAGACCTATAACCGAGATGAAAGATCATTTCTTGTAGTAGAATTTTTTTAACTGAAAAAGTATGTCTTCAGTAAAATCAATTTTCAAGTTAAGAAATGTGCATCTAGAAAACCCTTTCCATTCGTTTTAAAATATCCTCACCAAAATGCATACACAATGAAAAGCCCAGATCAGGTTAGAAAAGAAGAGAACAGACAAGCAGCTGAGGCCAGAGGGAGACAAGATCATCTCTGAAAAGAGAAGAGGGAATATGTGTATAAATGTGTGTGCAAGTTTTGTCAGTCACTCGTTGCATTCTTCCAGGTGTCTCTGGTTACCTGCAATCTGTTCTTTCTTCTCTCATAACCAGCCTCTCATTTATTTTTTTCTACAGGAATATGCTCATTAAGAGATATTGGAAATCTCAAAGGCCAGTACGATGGCCTCTTACTTAGACATGAGTCAAGATATGAGGAAATAACATTCCATTAGAAATGTGGTGTGGGGTGCAGCCAGACCAAAGGTCCTCTTTAGTGCCTCTTGAGTGGCATAAAGTCAGTTTCTCATAGCACATTTAATGGTCTTCCTTTCAGGTTCCACTTAACACAGGTTTTTCTAACTCCATGGGTGACAGAGTTGAGCAGAGACATCTCCCTGGGGCAGCTCTGGGAGGACTTGTCCAAGGTCCTGAAGACAGAACTTCACAACAGCTTTGACTTGGAATGAATGAGGTAGTTATGAGGACCCAAGGAAAGGGCAGTGTTGGGTTGTCCTCCTACTAAGGGGGTACAAATTTCATAGGTCTCAGACTTCTTTCTCTCTTTTATCCCAAGCTCTCCTGTCTGTAGGCCCATCTCCCTGGACCTCCAGTTCCATTGTTCCATTCCTCAAAGCCTTATCCAGTGGTTTTCAACCTTTTAGAAGCCAAAGGATATTTTCAACTTTTTTTTTTCTGATTTCATGTAACCTCTAGATTATATGACCTAAAAGTATTGTCACCATTATTATTTTTTTTAATTTGAAATTTAAGTTAAATCATATAAAGCAACCAAAGCTTTTCACATTGAATGGATCAGCATTGGCCATTTGTTGGAACACTTGAAAACTCTTTGATGCTATTTTATTGACCACCTTAAATGTTTAATGTTTAAGTGTTTGTTACTCTTTGGTAAAATATTTTAGTATAAAAAGTGGAATAGTTACAGTTATTGCTTTCCTTCAACTAGAGTCCCTGATAATTTACAGAAGAAAAGAGAGTTATAGCAAACCAAGGGATAACAAAACTGACAGTTTTAGAGTATCTTCTACATGTTAGGCACTTACATCTACTAATATTATTCAATTTTCAAGCAACCATTTAAGGAAGGTTATTTGAGTTTAAGGCTGAAAGAATTTAAATGACTCACCTCACATCCAGAAATAGAGCCAGGAATTACTTCCAGGAACATCTGACCTAAAAATCTATCTCCTTCCCAGTATGCTGCACTGACTCCTATGGCAGAAGACACAGTCAGGAATGGCGTCATGAAAAGGGCATCTTCTTGCTTAAGTTCTCAAAATGGTTCCCACTGTGGCTCTGAGCTGCCATGCCTACACTTTAAATGAAACGTCCATGTACATCCCCAACGGGTATTTTTGTCATCCAAAAAGTGTTGTGTAGAAAAGGGGTAAGATTTGCTCTGTGTTTTTCAACAAGTAAACCTTGGACTAATGGGATATATTTTAGCTCAACATAAGAAAGAGCTTCCTTACAGAGTAGCCCATTGTATGTGAAGGTGCAAAAGAAAAACCATAAATAGGGACATATAAGCTATACAGAAATTATGTAAATGATAATAGTTATTATTATACCTCCATTATACAGATGAGAAAACTGAGCTATGGGCAAGTTAGGTAACTTGCCAAGATGGATTAGGAATGTTTCCCAGTTTTGCTAAAAGCTCCTTTCAAGCAAAGGAAAAAGGGCCAGTGAGATGGGGCTGAGGAATGATTGCATATTTGTCTACCTTTTTCCTTTCTCATACCTGAATTCTAATACACAAACAAAATGGCAGACTGAAACAAAAGGACAAATGGGCAAAGATAATTTTTCTAGTCTCTCATAGCAGTCTTTTCCCAACTCATTTATCTGTTTCTTCACAACCGATTATTTAACTAATTATTCACCTGACAAACATTTCTTGAGTATTCCTCATTCTAAATATGATGCTAAACTCTAGAGATACAGTGATGACTAAGATATGGCTCCTACCTTCAAAGTGCTCCAAGCTCCTACCAGAGGAAGTTACGTACGACTACAAGTAATTATCACAGTCACTGTGATGAAACACTCTGTGAGAGGCAGGTACAAGCAAAATGTTATGGGATTTGAAAAAGAAAATAAATAATTTCTAACAGGGGTGGGGAATCTGAAAAGACTTTATGAAAACAAAAACACAAAAAAATGTGTTTTGAAAACATGTCAGATCTCAGTATAGATAGGAAGAGATCATCTGAGCCCAGGTCTTGAAAAATAAGAAAAGGGTGTGCTGGGAAACTGACAGTAAAGGACATTTGAGTAGCAATCAAGGGAGGTAATGCTGAATACTAATACTGGGACTAAAATGTGAGCTGTCTTGAATATTGTAGACTTTTTACTTGATTTGGAGGATGATAGGAGGTATTTACAAATGAGATCCCAGAGGCTAAGAGATTTATAGAGAGTTTTAACAGCAAACAGATGCAAGGTATGGAAAAAGTGGCCATCAGGAAACCACAGTACTATGGAAAGGCTATTAACATGGGCTTGGGAGTCAGTCAGCCAGACCCACTTGGAATCCTGACTCCTCCCCTGCCAGTTCTGCAGCTATGTGCAAGTTACTTCTTCTCTCTGGGTCTCAGTTTCCTCATCTGTAGAATGAGAAAAATAGCACCTACTTTGTAAGTTTGTTGGGAGGATTTGTGTATAAAGCTCTTAATATATAATAAGCACTTGAATGCTAACAAAACCCAAATTAGGAATAGCCCACTGAACAATTGGGTCTCACCTGTTTACCAGTTTCTCAGAAAAACCCATTAACTGCTTTGTGCCTGGGTTTTTACAATCTCCCACATGTTTGTTGTACTCTAAAGAAAAAACATCATCACATTGGATTATTCTGCTTCCTTTTTGCCATGGTGAGCTCCAGAGTACTGGCACATTCCCCCATGATAGGCTCTCTTTGAACTTCTACCCAACTGCAACTCTGCAACACAGCTGGGATGATTACACAGGATTGACCTCAAGGCCTCGCCTGGGGACCAAAATGAACTCTGGGGGAGGGGAAAAGCAATTAACTACTCCGTGTTTAAGACAAAAATAATGGGAAGAAAGTCATCTCAAGTAACTGTTCATGAGTCGGCCTTAGACACACTGGCCAAGGTTTCACGTCTTCGAGAGAGAGACAGCGACACCTCTGTGAGGTTCATGCCTTTTTCAGATTTGATGTGGCTCATAAATGCACAGCAGAGTCTATTACCTGTGCTTTCCTTCATATGCTGTGATTATGTGTTCAGTAAATTGCATCAAGACTGTAAAGACTTTGTTGTGAAATCAAGCAACATTAACTCATTAAGTCAATAATTCATGGACTCTTTTATCTAAAGTGGCAACATCACACCATCAATTCACAAAACAGCCACTTCTCTGAAGTGTATGTGATGATAATAATGGATTTTCTAACAATACCCTCTCAAAGCAAGGTCACTGCGCCCAGATGCTGTGGACATGCTGATCTGACCTAGGTCAGCAAAACAAGCTTTATTATTGAACCTAATTATGAACTATCAAGATAATGGTCTAGACTAAACTGTTTCCTAGGGGATTATTTAGAAACTAGTAAGCCCTTTTAGTTTTAAATCTATGGTACTTGGCAGTACCTGTGATCGTGCAGGAAATATTTTTGTTCTACGGAATGAACTACAATTGATGCAAATATTTTGGAATCTAAGAACTAGTAGTGACATTATGCAATGTTATACTGTACTTGTACATAATTTTCAGATTACTACCTGTTATATACAATCTACCTTACAAATAGCTATGTAGGTATAACTCAGGTAATCAAGACTCAGAATGAAGTATGCAATTCTGAGTATTTGTCATCAGTTCTGTAATGTGTCACACAGAAGGGAGGCATGGCTTGCTGTGGCTGTCTTTGTTTCTTAACTTAGGAACTGGTTGCAAAGTTTTATTTTGTTTTTGTTTTGTTTTGCTTTGTTCTTGAGATAGGGTCTTGCTCTGTCTCCCAGGCTGGAGTGCAGTGGCAGGATCATAGTTTACTTCACTTTCAAACATGTGGGCTCGAATCAAGTAATTATCTCGCCTCAGCCTCCTGAGTAGCTGAGACTACAGGTGAATGCCAGCTTGCCTGGCTAATTTTTCTTTTCTTTTTTTGATTTTTAGAGATGGGGTCTCATTGTGTTGTCCAGGCTGATCTCAATCTCCTGGTCTTAAGCAATCCTCCCACCCCAGTCTTCCAAAGCACTGGGATTATAAAAGTGAGCCTCTGTACAAGGTCCAAAATATTTATTGAGAGGTTTTATCAGCAGTGATTATAAGGGAAGCTACCGCATCAGAAATGTGAAACTGAGAGAAAAAAATGCATCTTAGAATAAAGAGAATAAGATATATTCTATCTGACCCATGAAGTTCTGTTGAAATTATGCATCTCGCATGAATGAAGAACTGTGTTTTCAGGTAAAACAAGAAGATAATGATCAGGGAAACCAGGACTTGACGATTTCAGCTCAACATCTTTATCTTTTTACCATGAGTAAAAAGGTAGCATGTGGCTCATTCCAGAGCTATCTTTGGTGATATGCAATCAGGTATGTGGTATACACCTCTCTTACCTTTTTGGCATTTTAAATGCAAGTTTCAAATGTTATCTGAGAAAAAATTTTCATACATGACTACAACTGACAGCAGCATCAGCCTAGAGAGTTTCTGTTTTGTAATTTTTGTATGGAGTTTTCCAGTAACTTGCAATAGTCTTTGAATCCCTAAAACTAGCATAGATGCAAGTAATGTGGTAGTTGATAACATGGTCTCTGTAAAGTCATGGTGAGTTTGTACCCTGCCTTTGCTACTTTTTAGAAATGGACAAGTTGCTGTAACCTTTCTATGAGTCTCAGTATTTTCAACTCTAAAAAGTTGAGAACAATGGCCCCCTGAATTATAGACTGATTCGAAGATCCATAAGGTATCTACCACTTAGTAAGCACTCACTGTATATACATTGTTCTTTAATATAAATTTCCTGAAATAACCATTAAAAAGTTTTTTTTCTTATGTTGCCTTAAAGTCTTTGTCTTTATGACCAAAGAGAAAAGTTTCTAACATAGCTATGCTTTCATTTCAGTCTTAGCAACTTAAACTTTTAAAATATATATTTTTTTATTTTAAAGATGTGGGGTACAATTCAGGATTAGATATACAAGTAGTCATGGTACAGGTAAAGTTTGGGTCTCCCTTTGGTCCCCACTTTTCCTGGTTTGAGGTCAGGTACCCTTATTGATATTGTGTTCCCTTTCCCCACCCACCCCCGCAAAATACCACAACATCCAATACTTTTCTTATAGTATTATTGTAAAAGTTAAGGGTCCACATATGAGTGAGAATAAAATGTACTCTGTTCCTTGTTTCTGTGATAGATCACAGAATATGGTAGACTCTAAATCCATCCAAGTTGCTGCGAAGTCTATATGTTTGTCCTTCTTTATGGCTGTGTAATATTCAATTGTGTATATATACCACATTTTTTTAACCAGTCTAGTTTCGGATGGGCAGCAAGGTTGGTTCCATGTTTTTGCTATTGTGAATAGTGAGAAGCTTAAAATTTGTGAAGCTGGGTTTTGATTAGAGTGCAATGATTTGTATTTTCTTGCTTTTTCTTACTCCTCTGTGTTTCCAACAATTTTTTTTTCAGTAAACATGTCATTGAGTGGTAGTGTTAGAAAACAAAATCTTATGTTTTCATGTGTATTTATATAATATATACACACACAAATATGCTGACCAAGGCTAAAATTTAGAAACATTTCAATGGTAGTGATTCTGCAGAATTTGGTCAGTAAATCTCCCCAAAATAAATAAATAGGATAAAGCTGCCCATTGGACATATGTTGGAATAGACTTTGTTAAAATATTGCATGTAGGGCATATAATTTTTTCCTATTTTATAACACTTGTTTTTTCATTTCTTATGACATTTAAATTTGACAACAGTAAATTTAATACAAGAAAAAAATGTGAATGAGTCATTCACAAGAATTCATATAATGACCCCAGCTAAAGTCTTCACCACTATTCAGATTATTTAAAAAATGGTTTTACATAATTTGTACATTTCTGTAGGTGTTACCAGCCACACAGATAGTTAAATTATTGCATTAAATGGGAGAGAAAACAATCAAATAATTTTATTAGAATAATTTCATTTACAATCTATTCTAATTCAAAAATAATAAAATTAACTAATGTCTGAAACTGTCATTGGAAATATGCCTTTATTTCTATTTGTAAAAAATAATTTTGTCATTTTTTAATTTCCCTTATCTAAATTTTCAGTAATAATAATAATAGTTGCTCTTAAAAAGTGTCATTCTGCTTAATTGTTTGGAATACTGCACTTAACTTCAAGTAATTTTCTTAAGACTCAATTCATATAAAAACAACCAGGATCAGGATAGAATTCCTAATATATGGGCTTCCCCAGAATAAATAGATGTTTCTGTATTTAGACCTAATCAACCCCTCAGGAGTTAATCAACAAATTCCAGAATAGTGCCCAGGTCATAATTAACCACTGACTTGTCTGACAAGTGCTGATCATGGTGAGGGTGTAGGTTTGATTAGCACTACTTCACTTGGAAGGCAGCTTCCAGGCTGCACCTAAACAACTAATCTGCAACATTGCTCTGGGCTTTGGTGGCGACTGCCCCCATATAAGGGCTTTAGGATGGAGAAGATTAATTACTCAGACACGTAGTTCACTAGAGCCCTGGCCCCTGAAGCCTTGGTAACAAGGCTGTGAGAGATTGATTAGTGGTGGCTTCAACAGTGAGGTTCAGACTTCTATAATGCCAACATCAAAATGGCACAGGAGGATGGGGCAAAAGAGAGTTTGAAACCACACAGACTTATAGAAGAATGTGGGCCCTCAAGCACAGGTATCTTCATTAAGACCCACTCAGTTCTCATCTCTCATGCCTCTTGCTGAAGCTCTGGACTGTTTTTCTTCTATGATTTTTGGGTTACTTCAAACAGGAGTTCACCTATGTCACCAGCCAAAATAAGTGGAGATTAGAGTATTAATAGTAATCATCTCTTGCAATTGGTGCTTAAAAGCACCAAGGAAGAATGAATGAATGAACAAATGAATGGATGGATTAAATGTATAGAGTACTTTCCAATTTACAGAATGTTCTTGCTTATATTATCTCATTTGAGCCTTGAAGCCAGTGCATTTGGAATCAGTGTCTTCACCTTGTAGGTGAGAAACTGAGTTTAAGCAGTGAAATGACTTGCTCAGACACATGAAGATTGTATGTAGGAAAGCCAAAGCCAGAACCCCAAAATTCTGAACACTAATCTGGTCCTCTTTCTAGCCTATCAGACTGGGGAAGCCAGGCAGAGAAGACCTGGAGTGGGGGACAGCCAACGAGATGAAGAACATGAAAAAGAAGAATGGCAGAGGAAAATGAGATAAGTAATTGACTCATTACCCTGCTTGGCTCGGTATATAATATATGTGGTGACAATATAACAAGAAATACTTTAAACCAATCACCAGCACATCCACCTGCAAATGTGTGGGGTTCCCTTCAGGGTGGCCACTCTGGAAGGGAAGTAGACCATGGTGGAACCTGTGTTTCAGAGAAAGAAGAGAGCTGAATCAGACATGGGGGAGAATCAGCATATGATTCATCCAGGGACAAATTCCTCTCCAGCTATGAACTGGAGAACTTGTCCATAAACCAGACAAGATATGTGGTTCCAAAATACAATGGTGGGACAAAACGCAGGCACAGAATAGACACTGCCATTCCGAAAGGGAGAAATAAGAAAGAAGGAAGGGATGATGGACTCCAAGAAAGTCCAAAACCTAGCAAGGCAAATTCCACTAGTTCTGAAGTCTTCAGAATAATCCTCTTTGGGTTAATGCCTTGTCCTCCAGGCCCATCTGAGGTGGCAGTGCCATCCTCTCAGGGTGTGTCCCTACCCCTGAGACACTGAAAAGGGACATCCTGACCCCCTGAAATTCAAGAGGAAACTGAGGTGGAACTAACCCTGTCCCCTGAACCTGTAGCAGCCCTGATGATCACTGAATTGTCCTTAGGGTCATTGTTCTTTTCTCTTGGAGGACAAGAGAAATAGATTTATTTTGTCCTGTAGAATCTTAGAAGTCTGACAGCCTTCTTTCATTTTGTCCCATTGCTGTCCCCTTCAGTTCAAATAGGCAATGTTTCTACCATAATATCTTTACCAAGTGACAGTCTAGCCATATCCTTGGTGTTATCTTCCAAACACACTTTCTAATTTCTTGCAAAATGGACACACTGAGAATTTTCTAAATCTTTAAGTTCTGTTTTCCTTTTGCTTAACAGTTTTTTCTTTGATTCACCTCTTTTTAAATTTTGCTATAAGCAGTTGGGAGGACCCAGGCTGTTCTTTCCACATTTTGTTTAGAAATTCCCCTAGCTAAATATCCAATTTCATGGCTCAAAAGCTTTATCTTCCACAAAACACTAGAACACAATTCAGCTAAGTACTTGGCCACTTATAAGAAGGATCATCTTTCCTCCAGTTTTCAATAACCTGTTCCTCATTTCCATCTGAGTCTTTACCAAAATGACCTACGGCATCTGTATTTCTACCAACACTATGCATGATAATCTAGGCTTTTTCTAGAATGTACCTCAAAATTCCTCCAACCTCTACCATCACCCGGTTCCAGAGCTGCTTCCACATTTTTTAGGTATCTGTTACCATAGCATCCCACGTTTTGGTACCCAAATCTGTATTAGTCTATTCTGGCTGTCATAACAAAATACTATAGATTAAGTGGGCTTAAACAATAGAAATTTATTTTATCAGAGTTCTGGAGGCTGAAAGTCTGAAATCACAGTGCCTATACGGTCAGTTTATGGCAGGGGTTCTAATTCTGACTTATAGATGGCCATCTTGTCACTGTGTTCTCACATAAACTCTTCTTTGTGTGCATGGAAAGACAAAAAAGATATCTCTTTCTTCCTCTTCTTATAAGGTTCCCAATCCTGTCAGGTTGGAGCCTCACCCTGATGATCGATCTCCTTTACCCTTAATTACCTCCTTATAGGTTCATATCTCCATATCAAAAAATTGTGTACTTATTCTTACATGTTTAAACTTCATTCACCTTCAAAGTACCTTCATTTGATGCACTGCACCTATTGAGACACTTTTTTTCACTGCTCAAAACAGTTTTTGAACTCGTCAATTTTGAGGCCTTTTAGTGCATCTGCTGTTTTTGTTTCACCTCTTCCATATCAGCAACATGTTTCCCTTTGTGGATTTTTTGCATCCCAGAAACAAAACAAAGTTGCTTAGGGCGAGATCACTGCTGAACACTAAGCACCATGTAGGCAGTTGCACTCGTAAGTCACCCATCATTAAATAGGCAAAAGCACTGAAAGACTCTCCAAGAAAAAAAAATCACTGAAATTGAGTGCATCCTCTCACAACTCTAGTTAGTACACTGATGCCAGTAGGTCCTTAGAATACCTTACCTAGTGGGGAAAGCCTGTATTACAAGGGGCCCACCCTCCAAAAGATAATTATGTGGGGTTTTTTGGGGAGGGATCCCCTCCTACAGTCACACTGGGGGTCAGGGCTTCTACATATGAATTTTGGAGAATGCAGTTCAGTCCATAGCAGCAACCTTTAATCTTGGAAGAGAGCTTGGCAGTGCAGACCCTAACTCCCACTCTGCTGTGGCTTCAGAGGGACTGCTGAGTCACTGGTGAGTGCTTCCATAGGTAAGAAGACCACTAAGACATTTGGTCACTTTTCTGATAGAGTTGCAGCAATTCTCTTTGTGTTGGTGATTTACATTATCATCAGAGTCTTTCTGACAAGAATCAGCATTTTTTTTACTATTTTATTTTTTTTCAATATTTTTTATTATGATATTATGGGGTACAGTTAAGGGTTAGGTATACAAATATGCTTCATTCAGGCACCCTTGTTGATAAGAGTTGTCTCCCCATCCCCAGACAGATATTTACTATCATTAATCCCATCTCCCTCCCCCTCCCCACCCCCCATAGTTTCCCACCACTGTCAGTCATTTTCTTACGGTAATACGTTGGATGTTCAAGGTTCACTATATGAGTGAGAACATGTGATACTCAGTTCTTTGTTTCTGTGAGAGATCACTCAGTATTATAGACTCCAATTCCATCCAGGTTGCTGCGAAATTCATGATTTCGTTCTTTTTTGTGCTACTGCTCTTTATAATTGAGTGGTCTGGTGAAGTATATTTTTTACTCCAATT
>CAUYQG010206178.1:0-13706 GCA_963574415.1 Tarsius wallacei | reverse complement strand
TCTTAGGACAGAGGAGGAGGAGAAGGGAAGAGGGCCCCAGTGGGTCGTTACTGCCTTCCTGGTATCCTGGGAGGCAGAAGAAGATGTAAGCAAAAGAAATGATGAGGAGCCAGGCCTAGTGGCTCAGCCTGTAATCCCGTGGTTTGGGAGGCCGAGGTGAGTGGATTGCCTGAGCCCGCGGGTTCGAGACCCGCCTGGGCAACTTGGCGAGACCTCATCTCTACAATAAATCAAAAAATTAGCCACACATGGTAGTGCACGCCTATAGTTCCAGCTACTTGGAAGTCTGAGGTGGAAGGATCGTCGGAGCCCAGCAGGTTGAGGCTGCAGTGGCCGGGAGCGGCCACTGCACTCCAGTCTGGGTGACAGAGTGAGACCCCAACTCAAAAAAAAAAGAAATGATGAGGGAGAGGAGAGGTTTGTCAATAGCGTTAGGTCATTGAAAAGATGTCAGGGCTGTTATCTATGCTCCTTGTTGGTGGGTACAGTCATAGAGATGCTTGTAGATTTAAGGGTAAGGGTGGAAGCCATCCTGCCAGAGACTTCCATTTCTACGTTGAAGTCAGAGGGAGGCCGGACTTTTGCCCAAGAGAGACAGAAATGTCACTGAAATACCTCTAAGTAGCCGGGCTCGGTGGCTCAGCCTGTAATCCCGCGCCTTTTGGAGGCTGAGGTGAGTGGATTGCCTGAGCCCGCTGGTTTGAGACCCGCCTAGGCAACTTGGCGAGACCTCATCTCTACAATAAATCAAAAATCAGCCGGGCGTGGTAGCGCATGCCTGTAATTC
Source organism: Tarsius wallacei (assembly GCA_963574415.1). Taxonomy (NCBI): domain Eukaryota; kingdom Metazoa; phylum Chordata; class Mammalia; order Primates; family Tarsiidae; genus Tarsius; species Tarsius wallacei. The sequence goes on along the minus strand of CAUYQG010206178.1, from coordinate 12,919 downwards.
CGGCCATTTGGAAGGCTGAGGCGGAAGGATCACCAGAGCCCTGCAGGTCGAGGCTGCGGTGGCCGGGAGCGGCCACTGCACTTCAGTCTGGGTGACGGAGTGAGACTCCAACTCAAAAAAAAAAATACCTCTAAGTATTTTTTAATCTGTAAGTTCTCCCTTAATCTCGTTTGTTTTTATTTTTCAAATTATTTGCTTAAAATCTGGATATTTGTGCTATAGACTATCCCAGATTTTGGATTTTGTCAACTAAAATCTTGTGGTAGCATGTAGCATGGCCCTCAGTAGTTCCTACAAATTGCTACATGAATCTAGGGACTCAATCAAACTCAAATTTGACTTTCCCCCCACAAGACCGCATCAAAGGTGACAGCCATTGATGATCAATGCCTTGATCTACTCATTTCTTAGGGATTACAAAATGGTGATATTCTAATTCTATCATTCTGCCTTCATTTATTAGCTGGAGTGTTTCTGAATGGAAAATTTTTCCTGCCACAATTTGAAAGTCCAATTTTAAAAAATAATCACCTGGTTCCTTAGTATGCTCCAACTCAGTCAGCATTTTTTAAAAAGTCAGAATCTTTGTAAACTCAAAGATTTAAGTATTTCTGATGTGTTTTATCCACTACAGCACTTAGCCTAACTGATGCTCAAAATTTCTCATCTTTGCCCTATGAGAAGCTCTGATGTCATATCTGCCACTGAAGTCTTTAAATGTGGTCCTGGTCATCTGTGACAGCTTCCTTGCTCTCTGGTACACCATGATTGACGATTCAGTACCATTTTGTACGTCTCCCGTTCCAGATCTGGGATTGCTACATCGCCGCAGAGCCTTGACTTGTTTTTGTGGAAAATGTCCTTTTAAGGCCACAATACTGTCATATTTTAAAATAGATTTATAAGCTATTTCTTGATTCTCTTCCATTTTAGCTATCATCTTTGGATCTTCTACATAAACAAGATTTTAGTTTTCATTAAAACCTTCCAGCCTTACTCCAAACAAAAACATTTAGTACTTACAATGTTAAGACTAGGTCAAAACTCACAACTAAAATTTTGTTTTGTGCTGCAATTGCATCCTGTCTACTAGCAAGCTTTTTTGTTTTCCCTTGAGTTGATATTTGCCTTTTTTATTTCTTGTTTTTTTTGAGTTTCTATCTGTAATTTGTCTCTAAACTTTTCTTTCTAAGTAGAATTTCCTCTCATTACATCAAACAAACCAAGTAATATGTCAATTTTCCTATGTGCTTTTTTTTCTCACCTGGGTATTTCCCCTGTGAAACTGTTCATGTAGGTTGCTCGCTATCCCTGGTGCACTGCAAAGAAAATGTGATTTCCCTTCACATTACCTTTGTTCTTCTGCTTTTGGGAACTTCTGCTTATGTTCAACTATTTCATACTGTTGAAAAAAATCTAAGCCCTTGTTTCAGGAGGCAGCATTTTCTCAAGTATACCCTAAAAAAATTTTTTTGAGGTGAAATATTTTCCCTCATGTGAAAACCTCACACATCAATTGATCATGACTTGAATTGAAAATAATTTTTAAAAATTTAGAGGTATTCTCTCATTGTTTCTGACCAAATTGATGACATTCTGATTGTTTATTCTTTATTTTATTTGCTTTATTTTTGTATGCCTTGAAGTCTTTAATATCGTTGTTCTGAAGTTGTATAATGGCATGTCTTCACATTCATCTTGGGTACTCTGTGAGATTTTTCTGCCCTGGGAATTTTATCTATTTTACCATTTTATTTCTCTGATCATTTCTTCCCTTTCAATTTTCATTTCTTCTTTTCTGCAATTCCTATTATTTGGATGTTGGATATTTTGAAACAATCTCCTAATTTTCTTTCTACTGTTCTTTTGCCATTCAGTTCTTTGTCCTTTTATTATACTTTCTGGGCAGCTTACTGAACTTTATTTTTTTAATCTCTCTATTGAATTTCTTTTTAAATTCTACCATCATATTTTTAACATCTAAGAGACTGCTGTTACTTTCTGAATATTCCCTTTTTACAGCATGTAATGGCCGATTCATGTTTGCAGCCTCTTATCTCTCTAAGGCCATTAATATAGTGAGTTTTATTACACAGTTCTTTTTTCCTCTTTTGAGGAATCTCCGTTTTCTCCAAAATTTTTCCTTTCTGTTTGCTTGTTCTGCTCTCTGTGTTTCATGACAGGCCCTTCTCCACATGGCTTGATCAGTAGTTGACCATTTTTAAGAGGCATAATAAGTGGGCCTTGAACTCTGCATGAGCAGAGGTGGTGGAATGGTGGGCTTTGCTGCACAGCCCCTGAGTCAAGACACCCTCAACTCTGAGTTGCACTTATCAACTTCCCTAGAGAGAAATCTTTCAACCTCTTGCATGGGGTGTGTTAAAGTGGCCAAGAGTACCCTGATAGTCTGCTGCAGAAAGAATTCAATGCCTGGACATTCCCTTGATCCTGTGTTTTCAGGGTATCTACTGTCCCTGAGTTGTGTTTGGTGTCTGTTAACCCAGACTGGAAATCTCCAGACTTCTGCTGATGTGGGAGAGGATAGAGATCCTAAGGATGTAATTGCTTTGAAGGCGAATCTGCAACCACTCCTTCTGCTATCTGACGTCCCCCATTCCCACCTTCAGATTCCTGAGGGCTTCTGGAATTCTACAGGGTAATCCACTTGCCACTTGGTCTACCATTCTTCCAACCTAAGATTTCTAGTTTCTGGCTTGCTCCTCTTCTAGGCTAGGACCCAGGACCTCTTCCCCACTTTCAAACTGAGCAGTCTTATTTCTTTTAGTGGCTTCAACTACCATATGGATATCTATGGTTGAATTTTTAGTCTGGGTCTACTGAAAAGACCTTGCCAAGATGGGTATTAGACATGCAAGAGAATATAGGACAATTTTTAATCACTTGCTGCAGTTAGCACTTGTCACATCCGATGAACATATGTATAATTACTATGGTTGAACGTCTGCCCTCCTGTCTGGTCTGTGAACACCTTAAGAGAGGTCACGGTTATTGTTCCTGCCTGTGATCGAACACATTGAATGAACCCTCAATTTCTTTCTATGAAATGAATGGATAAAACATCCCTTGCTGGAAGGTGGAAATCTGAGTCAGCTGTGAAGAAAGATGGCTGTGTCATACTTTAGATGGTGAATTCAGGGAAGAATCCATCAAAAGCTGAGAGAAGAAGTTGAGGTGTGATTCCATTACTTTCTGTACAATATAGGTGTATTCTCTGCTCTGTGGTTGCCAAAAACAAAATTGATTTTTTTACTCTTAGGAAAGAAGAATATGTATCAGGCTTAGAGGAAATAAAACATTGCATTGGGAAAAATATGCTTCCTGCAACCACAGCACTATGGATGGGTGTCCAATCCTTGGTATTCCATTTTCTATGTACTTTTCTGTTTTTGCAGAACAATTACAGTAGAATATACATCATCAGAAAGGGTGTGTGTGAGTGTTGGGGAGGAGAAGGCAGTTGCTGCTGGCCTGGCCCTACATCAATCTCAGACACAGACAGCTGACTCCAAAATCAGTGTTTAATAAGACTTGTTCTATAGGTTCTACTGAACTCAGTGGTGCAAACATTCAAAGTGACTACTGCCCTGCCTATCTGTTGTGAACTGAATTGTATCTCCCCCAAATTTATATGTTGAATCCCTAACCCTCAGAGTGGCAGTATTTGTGGATGGGGCCTGTGAAGGACAATTAAGATGAGGTCCTGAGGGTGGAACATCTATGATGGGATTCATGCCCATATAACAGGAGACACCAGAGAGCTTACTCTCTGCCGTGTGGTACATAGCAAGAAGGCAGCTGTCAGCAAGCCAAAAAGAGAGCCCTCACCAGAAATTGAATCTGGTTTGATTTCATCTTAGAATTCCAGTCTCTAAATCTGTGAAAAAAATAAATGTCTGTTTTTTAAGCCACCCAGTCTGTGGTACTTTGTTATAAAGGTTGCTATGGTTTGAATGTGTTGCCCAAAATTCATGTGTTGGAATCCCAGTCCCCTGGCAACAGTGCTGGGAGGTGGCACCTTCAAGAGGTGATTACATCATAAGGGCTCTGCCTTCATAAATGGATGAATTCTGTTATTGTGTGAGTGTGTTATCATGGAAGTACGTTCCTTAGAAAGGGATGAGCTGACCCCGCCTCCCTCTCCCTGTCTCTCACCTTCCCTTGCCCTCTCACCTTTCACCACAGCAAGGAGGCCCTCACCAGATGACAGCCCCTTGACCCTGGACTTTTCAGTGATCTGGGGAAGACCTGCCTTCCATGCCTGGTGTAGGATTCAAATGAGATGATTAGGAATCTCCAGTCCTTGACTTCCTCCCTCTTTCCAATCCCAGTTCGAAACATGGCTCTCTCCAAGGAACCTATGTTCTACCGGGTGTTCCATTATAGAAGCGATGGGTTGAAGAAATTATGCTTTAGGTTTGACCATTAAATGCACTGCTTTCAAAGAAATGAATCTCTGATGGCAGACTTTTGAGAATCTAAAGGTTTAATAATTAAATGCTCCGCCCTCAAAGAAATGAATCTCTAATGGTGAACTTTGGAGAACTGTAAACTAATACATTTCTGTTCATTGTAAATGACCCAGTCTGTGATTTTCTGCTTTAGCAGCGCAGAATAGACTAAGACACAAGCCCAGAAGACCAGCATAGTATTCTACGTTCAGGTCTGAGCGAGGGTGAGGTGATACTGCTCCACTGTCCACTCTTGTTCATAAGCAGACATGGTGAGTCTGGAGCAGCTCACAGAGCTGATGAAAAAGCCTGTACCCACTTTGCTCTGCCACCGCCACCTGGGATCCACTCCATGTTGAGCACCAGCTCAGTGGGGAGATGCAGAGAGAAGAAACAGACACGGCCTCTGCCCCAGACAGCTGTGCAGACAAACACTGGTCAAACACTATCCATCCAATGTAAAGGTGACCCAGGAAAGAGGGGTGCTCGAGCCAAGGGGAGCATGTTGATGGGGAATCTGAGCTGGTGGGGAAAACCAGAAGGGTGCCAGGGCAACCTGGCTGAGTATAAGTCAGGAAGTCAATGGTGAGGCTGGGGAACTCTCTGTAGACAGGCAGCGGGCTGGGGAGGGGAAGCCCCTGTGGTAGGAAGAGGGACCAAGTGGAGCGATCCCGCCAGAGGTCAGTCTGTGTGCACTTAGGCAGACCTGTGGCGGGTGGGTGCAACGGTGGGTAACTGGCATGGTTAAGATCGTGTTCCTCAGTCAGCCGTGTGTCAGTCTGGGCTCCCCAGCAGAAGAGGAATGTTGTCATGCTAACAAGTTTCCAGAAAAATGCCCCAGAGGGCTCTGGAAGAGTGTTTACATGCAAAGTTTGTCAGGGAGGCTGAATGGTCTTTAAAAGGGGGTGCTCCTATTCACAGTAGCAAAAGCATGGAACCAACCGTGCTGCTCATTGTAACTGGACTGGATAAAAAAATGTGGTACATATACACAAAGGAATATTATGCAGCCATAAAGAAGGACAAACAGGGACTTCGCAGCAACTTGGATGGATTTAGAGTCTATCATATTCATTGATCTATCACAGAAACAAAGAACAGAGTATCTCATGTTCTCACTCAAAAGAGGACCCTGAACAATTACCATAATACTTTAAGAAAGGGATTGGCAATAGCTGGGCGGGGGGAGGACACAGCATCAATCAAAGTACCTGATCTCAAACCAGTCAAAGTGGAGACCAAAGGGAAGCCCAAACTTTACCTGTACAATGACCACTTGTATATTACCTAATCCTGAATTCTACCCCACAGCTTTAAAACAAAAAAGAAAAAAAAGGAAAAAAAATGTTCAATAATTTTTTTTTTTAAAAATTTAAAAAGGGATGCTTGAGTGGAGGCTAGGTCACCAAACGTCAGAAAGGCTAGTTCATGAATAGGGTGGGGAATTTAAACAAGGCCTTGGGCTTCACAACCAAACCTAAAATTCTACTTAGATCAATTCACATGTATAGTTTTTGCATGATTATATATAATATTGGGCAATGAAAATCAATTGTACCATTATTTGACAGGAGGACTTTAGAATTTTCCATTCTCTAGCCTCTTAAAACATACAGCTAGACACACATTGATCAGATATAAAGAAGTGTCCCCAACCCTCCCAACATTTCCTTTGGAAACTGGCAGGATCTGCAGCATTTCCCCTGGGGTGTCACTGAGTGTGTCCTTCCTTGTCACTCCTGCTGGGCCCTCTCACCATCCAAGGCCACACCATATTCTGGAAAGAGCCCTCAAGTGTCCAATAAGACCAGCTGCCAGTTGGTGTCAGCTGCAAATTTCCTGTTTTGAACTTGGGGAGGTGGTTTCTTTATAGATAGAAGACATTCAAGTGCCATGTCTCAGCCTTCCACTTCCTGCCTTAATCCAGCTCCTTCCACCTCAGCCTTACCCATTTCCAAAGGGCACAGTCCAGGAAGGATCCAAAACCTGAGAGTGCGTGACTTTATGAGGTGGTGAGAACTGGCTTAGCATGAGAAGTAGAGTTGCTAGAACCCTGGGTTAAAATGGAAGGCTGAGACATGGCACCTGAATTTTAGCTTTTTATAATATTAAAAAGAAAACATACCCAGGCTCAGTGGCTCACACCTGCAATCCCAGCACTTTGGGAGGCAGAGGTGAGAGGATTGCCTGAGCAAGAGATCAGCCTAGGCAACTTGGCGAGACCTTGTCTTAAAATAAAATAAAATAAAAAGCCAGGTGTAGTGGTGCACGCCTGTAGTCCCAGTTACTCAGGAGACTGAAGCGGAAGGATTGACTGAGACCAGTAGGTCGAGGCCGCAGTGGCCATGAACATGCCACTGCACTCCAGCCTGGGTGACAGAGTAAGACTCTGACTCAATAAGAAAGAAAGGAAGGGAGGGAGGGAGAGAAGGAGGGAGTAAGAGTGGAAGAAAACACTCCCCAAGTTCAAAACAGCAAACTTGCCACTGACCTGAGTCACACCTCTTGCCCTCAAGAGAGACCCTTTCTGCCTCTTCGCTGGGAAAGAACGTGGAGACTCCTTTTATTCCTCTGAGCTCAGGATTCAAAAGGGTAAATTAAAGTAACTTTTTGATCTAGCCTTGCAGCTTTTTCTCAATGTGATATTTGTTTTATGGAATACAAAAATCACATATTTTAAGCTAGAATTTTTAAAAACAAAGGTTGCTATGGATCTATAAGAAACTCAGTGATCTGTGGAAGACCTGCCTTCCAATGCCTGGTGTAGGATTCAAATGAAATGATTAGGAATCTCCAGTCCTTGGCCTCCTCTCTCACTCCAAACCCAGTTGGAAACATGGTTCTCTCCAAGGAACCTACGTTCTGCTGGTTGTTCTATTATAGAAGAGATGTGTTGAAGAAATTATACTTTAGGTTTAACCATTAAACGCACTGCTCTCAAAGAAATGAATCTCTAATAGTGGACTTCAGAGAATCTGCCTCCTGGGTGAGAGACGTATTTGGGGGAGGGGTAAGATTTGGGACCCTACCATTGAACTCTTCTAACTGCATCTCCCGGGGAGTGGAGAAAAAATAACTTCCATTGCCTACTGACTGTTGGGACTTGAGTAAACCAGTCATTCAAGCTTTCCATGGTGGCTTTTAAGCATGAATTTTTAAGAAACTTTAGCAATTCCCACCATGCCCGTGGGAGAAGACCATGCACGTGCACACAGAAGATCTGAACCCGCCTTCTGCTCGGGTCCGACCAGCACCCATCATATGCCCAGTTCCAACTTGCCTCCTGGGCTGTAAAACTGTGAAGACTCAGGAAGAGAAGGGACCCGCGTGCTGAAGGTGAGACCGTGCAGCCTCAGCAGCGAACACCAGGCTGGCCACAGCCTCTGGGGGAGGCTGCCCTCCAACATCAGCAACATGCTGTATTCCTCAGGATTCACTCTTTCTTGCAACCCTGTGCTTCCAGGGCCAACACGATTGCACAAAGCGAACACCTTTTAAAGGCGCAGTGACAGCTGTGTGGCCTGAGATAACAGATTGACATTTCTGATAGCTTCATCCTGACCTCTTTCAAAAGGAGGCACTTTGGAAAGATGGTTGTAGACAATCTTAATTACCTAAAAATGAGGCTGATGAACTTACAGAGCCTGAGGACGTGAGCATCCAAGGGCTGTCTTTTCCACCAGAAGGCGAGCCATGGGATGTGGGAGTCTGTAATGGAAAGACTCCTGGTGGGAGTGGGGAGAGAAATTTCCATGTGGGGAAGGCATGTGATGTGCCATGATGTTAAAATTCACCAACTGTGAAGCTTCCAATGCTTTGCATACCAACTCTGTAAAAAAAAAATTGATGACTTCAAAGACTGCAGCCAGAAAGGTTTCCTTAGCCTAGCCTCGTCGGAGGCACGTGAGCTCTGAACTAGACACACTGGGATGGAAACACACCCCTCTGTTCTCCTAAATGCACCATTCAGTCCCATTTCAGGTATATTTCTGAGGGGAAAAAAACTGTCAGGAATCAGGGTGTTCTTGGGACTGAAGGTATGATTCCAGTGAGAAAATTAGGAACGCTTTGCTTGCTATTGTGAGATAGACATTTTACCAACATTAACTAAACGATTATATAGAGAACCAGACAGTTTTAGCTTTGTGTTGTTGAATTACTAATCTCATATTAGCAAAGATGAAAAATCCAATGTGAACCAGGACCAAGGAGTGCTATAAGTCTGGTTTTCCATGTGTCAGTGGAATTATGTCATATGAGCTCTCAGCAGTACGCCTTATAGAGGGAGCAGAGGGATACAATGAACTTGACATTACAGTTTAAGTCCAGCCCATGCTGAATCCTTCAAAGTCCCCACGGTTTTGGACTCCATCTGGCTTCCCCGATCACCTAGGAGGGGCCAGGGTGACACAGAACACATCCCACCCGCCTGAAGACATTTCTTGAGATGAGAGGAGCCCTCAGATTGCAGGAAGTCAAGGTGAGGGGGCGTCAGAGAGAGCCACAAATATAGAGAGCCCAGTGAAATCAGCAAAGCTAGTATAAATCAAATGTCTGTTTCCTTCACAAGAAAAATGAGGAGAGAGTGCCAATTTCAGCAGGCCTAATGCTCTGAAGACTCTCCTCCGTAAAGCTATATTTATATATTCCTCTGCTACATATCGCATATGAAAATAAAATTGTGCTTTCCCGAGCAAATGGGCTTATATGCCACGTCCTCCATCATGATGACGAAAGAAAATGAGATTCCTTAAACAACAGTTAAGCTCTGACACCCAGCATTAACTGGCTTTCCCTCGTGCTGCTGGCAAAGTTCTATTTCTAACAAGACAACTATTTTACCATTCAGGGAAACTTCTAGATGATGAGCCCCCATAAACCTCTAAACAGTTGAGTATTGTGTTTCATTTTATTTTCCCCTTGGAATGTCCTTGTTGTTCTGGATTCATCATAATCAGAAGTGCCAGGATGCTGATGGTAACCCCTTTGAGCACCTCTTGTAATTGCTGAAGTCAAATGTGACTTGTATTCATCTACAATTTTAATACACGGCGTCCTGAGACCAGGGAAGCACTCTTCCCAAAGTGGCAGGCCTCTGGGGAGGGCCCAGGCTTTGCAGGACTTTGGAAGAGACCACGTCTCCCAGGACCTTGGGAAAGACCAGGCCTTGCAGGACTTTGGGTGAGGCCAGGCCTTGCCAAACTTTGGGGAGACCAGGCCTCACAGGACTTTGGAAGAGACCAGGCCTCGCAGGGCTTTGGGAGAGACCAGGCCTTGCATGGGCACTGAACACAGGGCTTCCGTTCTCTGATGCTTTCTTTAAAATCAGCATGCCCTTCTTCACTTGCTATTTGTGAGGCGTCGGGGAAATTTAGATTTTTGCTGCTTGTTTTTATCATCGCTTGCTCTGCCCGTGGGAGTGAGAAAAAGATAGTTCCTATTATTGTTTCCTTCATCTGCTCCTTGGGCCCACATCCTAACATAAGCCAGTCCCAGGAAACAGCCCACGTGAAGTGAGACAGCAACTCTTTCCTCCATGTTCCAGAAACAAAGGCTGGCCCACCAGAGAAACGAGAGCGCTCACAGAGCACACAGCGGACAGCAGTGTGAGGTCAATAAACCAGCTGAAGTGGAAAAAATGCAGCGAGCTTTGTTCAGAAACTGTTCGAGCATGTGGCTTTTGAGTACTCAAAATGCAAAGAAAAGCAAACAAAAATGTGAGGTTTTCGTGCCTTTTCGTCTTTGCTTAAGACTTCAGACTTTTCCACGAGTATTTCCAAAGGCAGAGAAGACTACGTAAATACACACACACATATATATAGGGGAGCCAAAAATGTATACACATTTTAAAAGATATTTTGTATGTATTACTTTGAGTTAATCATAATCAGAAGTGCCAGGATGCTGATGGTAACCCCTTTGAGCACCTCTTGTAATTGCCGAAGTCAAATGTGACTTGTATTCACCTACAATTTTAATACAGTTTTTTCCTTTCTTAAAATGTATATACTTTTTTGGCACCCTCTGTATATTGCATATCGATGTGCGAAGATTACCTGTGGGTTTGGTCTAGATCCCAGGTCCACTCCACTCAGATGTGGAGTTTACTCTTCTGAGACACTAGGGGAAAGACAAAATAATCAGAACAAGCCAAGGGTCTTCCAGGCAGCAAGTCAACCAAACCTGTGAAGGGGATGATTTCACAGATGCTGTGGAAGGCAGTCAACATCCTAAACCCCCCACTGGGATTTAATTGGTTTCATACAAAGCGATCCCCAGGGTTTAGCAAAGGATGTTCGGTTTGATTTTCTTCTGTAATAGAGCTGACCTTGCCAATCAATAGCATGAACTCAGGAATCCTCAATATTTTACTCCCAGTAATTCTGATAGCGGTTGACCTTCCAGCATTAAATAGACAGAAGCTGGTTTGTAAAGCTTCCTGTGTCCTCAAAAGCCCCCTCTTGAAGGATTGAAAGTTAGGTGAGATTTTCTAATATTTGCTATTTTTAAAGAGTAGCTTCATTAGAAATTTTTCTTCTTTATTTTTATAACTTCAGGGGTACACCTGATTTTTGGTTACATGGCTGCTCTTGTAGAGTGGTGAAAATGTCTGGGCTTTAAACCTGCCCATCACCCCCATACCATACATTGTACTGGATAGACATTTTTAAAATCCCTTCCCATCCCCCCCTCTGAGTCTCCAATGTCCCTTCTGATTTTCTATCTGTCGCAGACCATTAGCTTAGCTCCCACTTATAGGTGAAAACATGGGGTACTTGGTTTTCTATTCCCATATTACATCATTTAGGATAATGGTGTCCCCCCCCCAAAAAAAAAGAATGGCTTCATTGAGATGTAACTCATGCACTATACAATTTTCCCACTGGAAGTGTAAAACTCAATCGTTTTAGTATATTCAGAGTTGCACAATTCTCACCACAACCAGTGTTAGAACATTTTCATCAGCCCCTAAAGAGACGCCAAGTCTATCATCAGTCACTGCCCACTTGCCCTAACCTCTCCCCACGGCCACAGGTGGCCACTGATCTGTTTTTGTGTCTATAGAATTATCTATTCTGGAAACTTTGTATACACGGAATCATGAACTAGGTGGTCTTCTACGACTAACTTCTTTCATTTAGCATCATGTTCTCAGGGTTCATTCCTACTATAACCCGTACTAGCCTTTCATTTATTTTATTGCTGAATAGCATTCCTCTGTTTGCATATACCACATTTTATGTGTTTATTCATCAATTGATGGACACTCAGGTTATTTCCACTTGCTGGTTATTGCAAATAAGCAAATGTGTTTAAGTTTTTGTATAAACATACATTCACCTTTATTGGGTATGGTGCTCTCAGTAACTTTTTAAGAAGCTGCAAGACTGTCTTTAAAAGAGATGCATCTGTTTATTGCAGCACTATTCACACAATAGCAGAAATGTGGAACCAACTGTGCTGCCCATTGAAACTGGACTGGATAAAAAAAAAAGTTGTACATGTATTCGATGGAATATTATGCAGCCATGAAGAAGGACAAACATATGGACTTTGCAGCAACTTGGATGGATTTAGAGTCGATCATACTCAGTGATCTATCACAGAAACAAAGAATAGAGTACCGAATGTTCTCACTCACAAGCAGACCCTGAACGTTTACTCCAAGAAAGGGATTGGTAGTAGCGGGATACTGCTGGGGAGGGGAGGGAGGAACACAACATCAACATCAATCAGGGTACCTGATCCCAAACCAGGCAGAGTGGGGACCAAAGGGAGGCCCGGACTTCATCTGTACAATGACCACTTGTATACCTAATCCTGAATTGTACCCCACATCTTTAAAATAAAAATAATAATAAAATTCATTTTAAAATAAAAATAAAAAATAAAAGGGATGCACCATTGTTCACACCAGTGCACAATGGTGGAGGAAGATTCCAATTTTTACATAGTCTCACACATATTTAACACCTGTCTTTTTCATTATATCCATTCTGGTGGGTATAAAATAGATTTTATTTCCATTTCTCTGATAACTAATGAAGTATATATTCTTCCTAAGTTTCAATAGCTTACATGTTTCTAGAAATGTGTCAGCTTCATCTAATTGTTGGCATACAATTGTCCACCTTTTCATTTGGGTATTGGATACTTTGCCCATTTTGAAAATTGGGATTATGTATCTTTTTAGTTTTGGGTGTGTGCGTGTGTGTTTATACATTCTAGAGATAAGTGTTTTGCTACATATAAAATTATGAACATTTTCTCCCATTCTGTGGGTTCTATTTTTCTTTTTATTTTACTGGTGGCATCTTTCAAAGCACAAAAGTTTTCAATTTTGAGGAAGTCCAGTTTATCTATGTTTTGCTGCTTGTGCTTTTGGTGTGAGATCTAAGACACTATTGTTTATTGCAAGATTACATTTTATCCTAAGGATTTTATTGTTA
>CAUYQG010206168.1:0-39871 GCA_963574415.1 Tarsius wallacei | reverse complement strand
AACATGATTCTAATTCTGTTAGAAAAAAAAAACAAAAAAAAACTGGGCAACTTGGCGAGACCTCATCTCTACAATAAATCAAAAAATTAGCCGGGCGTGGTAGCGCGCGCCTGTAGTTCCAGCTACTTGGAAGGCTGAGGCCGAAGGATCACCGGAGACCAGCGGGTCGAGCCTGTGGTGGCGGTGAGTGGCCACTGCACTCCAGTCTGGGCGACTGAGTGAGACTCTGACTTGAAAAAAACCAAAACAAACAAACAAACAAAAAATTCTGGCCCTCTCTTGAATCTTGGAGAGGTGAATCCACCATCTCTCTTATCTACTTTCTGAATAAACTATCTTTTCTAATCTAATTTTTGTGCAATTCTTTGCATCATTCTCATGGCACCGGCACACTGACCTAACATTTAGCTTTCAAGAACTTACAATCCATTATTTTGGATAATATTTTAGGTAACTTGAATGTATGTTTATGAATAGTTTATCATAATAAATATATGCTACTGTTTTATTGCAAACACTTTATAGCCTGATAAACCTGGAAAACAAATGGTACATGTACAAATAAGGTAAAGTATATACTCCAAACTCATGGAAGATTAGAAATGGAAAAGAACTTAGATATTAATAAATATTAGAGCTTTCATTTTCTGGATTGGAGCCTAAGGATCAGAGAAGAAAAGGCAAAGTCACAGAAAAAAGGCAGAGTAAGATTCCAAATTTTGAGAGAAGGAAAACTTAAGAGATAGCCGGGCTCGGTGGCTCAGCCTGTAATCCCGTGCCTTGGGAGGCTGAGGTGAGGAGATGGCCTGAGCCTGCGGGTTCGAGACCCGCCTGGGCAGCTTGGCGAGACCTCACCTCTACAATAAATTAAAAGTCAGCCGGGCGTGGTAGCGTGTGCCTGTAGTTCCAGCTACTTGGAAGGCTGAGGCTGAAGGATCACCGGAGCCCAGCAGGTGGAGGCTGCGGTGGCCGGGAGCGGCCACTGCACTCCAGCCTGGGTGACAGAGTGAGACTCCAACTCAAAAAAAAAAAAAGAGATAAACCCCCAAATTGTTCCAGTTCATTCTTAGAGGAAAGTTAATTGACTGAAGTATAGTGAACTGGAATTCAAGCCTAACACAGTTATAACGCTTAGGTGAGGAGACAGAGGTATGTATGAATGGGAAACTAAAGAAGCTGGGATGGACAGTGCAGCAGGAAGGAGGGACTTCAGCAAAGTATCCTCCAAAATCCTGTTAAAGTCTCCTGTGAGTCCTTAGCTAAGAGCTGGGAAGCATATGTGAAGAGCAAGACTACTTGAGGGCAACCAAAAAATATCTTATGAAGTTGAGAGCATAACAGAGGCCCCGTGATCTAGTGATGCTTGAGGGCATTGGGTTTTCAACGGAGTAGAGAGAACTAGCTAGTACTTCATTAGCATTTTAGGTATTTACTTGAGAATCCTGAGAACTCTCAGGAGCAAACACCATATTCTCAAATAGGACCTACTCCAAATTCACTCTAAATCTGCACTAAGCCACTATAAGATATACAATAGAGTTTGAGGTTGAATACAATCTGGTTAGAAAAATTTAGGAAACTTTTTAGATTTTCTAAAGACCAATCTAAACAATTTATTTTTCTAAGCCAACTATACGACAAGATAATCAATTAAGAATTATATTACCTACTGCAAAAATCAACATTTTTCGGAAGAAGCTAACAGAATTCAAAACCTCTGCAACACATTATTTTCTTTGCTCAGTATGCAATAAAAATATTTACACACACAATCTAAAAATCTGACCCACATTCAGAAAAAAATGTAGTCAATGAAAACTGAACTTGAAGTAATCTAGATACTGAATTAAGCAAGCCTTTTAAAGTACTTACAAAATGTCTTAAATTCATTGCAGGAAAATATTATTTGAATGAGAAAACAGGACATTCACAAAGGAAATACAATTATAAGAAAGAACAAAATAGATGTTTTAGAAGTGAAAATTGCTTCAACCAAAAATAGCAATACTAAATGTATGCACCCAAAATAAAAGAATTTTCAAAACTTAATATAAAGTTATGGAAATTTAAAAGAAAATATTTATATTAACTTAGAAATAGACATATAAGTTAATGAACAAAATAACAGTCCAGAAATTGATTCACACATATTTGGTCAACTGTCCTTTCACCATGACACTGTAGTAATTCAACTGGAGAAGTTATACATTTAAAAAAAAGAATGGAACTAACTCACCTGGATATTTATGTGAAAAACAGGAATTTTAACTTTTACCATGAAACATAAATGAATAAAGACTAAAATGAATAATAGACCTAAATATAAAAACTAGAAACATAAAACTAATGGAAGAAAACAAGTAAAACAAGTGATAAGTTGAAATTTACCAAAATAAAAATCTCTTTCTTTTTAAAGCACACCATTGCAAGCAAAACAGCATTTTGCAGAGTGCAAGATATTCAAATAGATATATCTGACAAAAAATTTCCATCCAGAATATATCAAGACCATTTAAACCTCATAAGAAAATAAAACAAGTAATTTTTAAATGTGCTAAAATATGGGACTGACATTATACAAAAAGAGGCATATAAATGACATCACAAGGTGCTAGATATAATTATTCACCTGGGAATTGCAATCCAAAATGTAATTGGTAAATGTAAAATGTACCATAGGGTGGGTAATATGAAACAAATTTTGATTTGACAATAGCAAATATTGGTGAGAATTTGGAACAACTAAAGGTTTTATACATTTATACATTGCTGTAGTAAAGTTGTAAAATTAAACAACCAATTTGGAAAATAATTTGGCTGTTCTCTATGAGTTAAACATATGTTTGCCATATGAGTCAGCAATTTTTCTTCTCAGTGTTTACCCCCAAATGAAAATATTTATGCACCAAAAAGACTTATTTGTAAATTTTTATAGTAACTATATTCATAATATTAAACTGGAAAAAAACCCATATATCCATTTTGGTAGGCAAATGGATAAACAAATTGTGGTATAGACATATCACAGAATATAATTTCACAATATAGAGAATAAGTTATAGATAAATGCAGCAACATGCATGATACTCAAAAACATTAAATGAATAAAAATAGCTTAGTTATAAAAGAGTATTTGCTTTTCATATTATATTCTGGGACATGCTAAATTAATGTGTAGCCATAGAAATTGACTGATGGTTTTCTGGAAAGAGGATTGAGTTTGGGTAGATGAGGGGATAAAAGACAGATTGAACATTATATGTAGAACATTTTTGGTTAATGGAAATGTAAAAAAGGCTCTATGCCTTTAATAGGAGAGGGTTACAAGGTAATATACGTTTGTCAAAACTCATTTAAATGTGTCTTTTAAATGTCTTTAATTTAATGTAAATTATATCTAAATAAAGTTGATTACAGCCGGGCTTGGTGGCTCAGCCTGTAATCCCGCGCCTTGGGAGGCTGAGGTGAGTGGATTGCCTGAGTCCGCAGGTTTAAGACCCACCTGGGCAACTTGGTGAGAACTCATCTCTACAATAAAATTAAAAAAAAAAAAATTAGCCGGGTGTGGTAGCACGTTCCTGTAGTTCCAGCTACTTGGAAGGCTGAGGCGGAAGGATCGCTAGAGCCCAGCAGGTCGAGGCTGTGGTGGCTGGGAACGACCACTGCACTCCAGTCTGGGCGACAGAGTGAGACTCTATCTCAAAAAAAAAAAAAGTTGATTAAAAACACATTTAAATTTAATAAAGCAGTCAAATAAAGAAAGCAAGAAATGGACCTATTACCAGGTTCAGGAAGCTCCATGGAAAACTCAATTCTAAGAAGAAAATAAAAATAAACATAAAAAAATGATACAATCAAGGAAGCGTGTCTGTTAAGTTTAAAATTAGTGCCAACAGAATAGAACTTTGATTAAACAAAAGTTTTTAAATGATAAATGAGACATCTAAAATCACTTTTTAACTTCTGCTTGGAGTGAGACGAATAAGAAAAAAATTATAAAATGTAGAAGAGATGAAATGCTGTTAATTTCCGTAAGAACTTCAGTACAAGATTACAGACTGTAAAGTCAGGTTTATCTCTTCTCTTTCCTAAGATAAATGATAAAAGTAGATTGTTAAAAATTGGGAAAATCTCCAGTGAGAAGGAGAATGGAAGATGAAATGAAATGCAAAGATAATGACAAGTGTTTATTCAATGGAAAACTAAGTGGCGAATGGCAAGGATTGTGTGGCTGAAAGAAATCTTTAGGTCAATGTATTTGTAGAGTGCACCAATCCAAAGAGAGTCAATTCATCCCACTGAACTTGACCTCACAGGACCTGAGGACATAAAATAGATAATAAAAACCAAATGGAATAATTTAGCAAGTAAATTAATTTACTAGTAAACAATTAATTAATTTGTCAATAGAACAAAAAGAAGACTTGATAAGTCTTCTAAGAACCAGTGCTTTGAGGAGACAGACAAAAGGAGAAGAGAAACTGTTTGTTTATTTATTTAAAGCTGGAGTCTCACTCTCTATTGCCCAGGCTGTATTGCAGTGGCACAATCACAGATCACTGCTGCCTCAATCTTTTGGGCTCAGGCATTCCTTCTACCTTAGCCTCCCGAGTAGCTGGGCCTACAGGAGTGCGCTACCATGTCCAGTTAATTTTTTTGAGTTTTTGTAGAGATGAAGTCCTGCTATGTTGCCAAGGCTGGTCTTGAATTCCCAGACTTAAGCAATCCTTCTACCTCAGCCTCCCAAAGTGCTGGGAGTACAGGTGTGATCCACTGTACCTGGCTATTTTTTAATTAAGAAAACTCAATTGATGAATGAATAGAACACCAATGAAGAAATGATGGAAAAGTTTTAAGACATTATCATATTAAATCTATGCAATAAATTTGAAAGTATTGACATAATTATAAATTTTACAGAAATTTATAAACGATCAACATTCATTTTAAGAGGTTACCAACAAACAATCTAGAACAGGTATTTTAAAACACAGTTTAAAAATACTAGATAATATAAAGGTAAGGTTTTTTTTCATCTTTTAAAAAAATCAAAGATCTGGATATTAGATGCTGGAAAAATACTTAATAATTTCAGCATTCATGCCACCTACAAATCTAACAATAAGATAATGTTCTCCTAATATGAACAAAATATATAACCCAAACCAATAGTTAAATTCAGTTGAACAAGCAAATCACTGAAATCAGAGAAAAAAATATTTATTATTTTTGGCATCCAAGTGGAAGGTCAGGTCAATGCAATTGGACATAAAAAAATAAAATGAGAAAAAGAAGATGATAAAATAGTTACTATTCTTGGTTGATATAAAATTGTTCACTTGGAAAGTTTAATAAAACTCACTGAAACACTATTGAAACAATAAACATGTTTAGGATTGTGGTCAAATACTTAATAAAAATGTAGACTTCAAAATCTATATTTCCATGGCATTAATAATAATCTAAGATAAACAGGATTATTCAGCATGATATTTAGTCATGGGCTGCATAAAGACTTTTTTTTTTGAGTGGAGTCTCACTATCGCCCAGGCTAGAGTGCAGTGGCATCCTCACGGCCACCCCAGCATCGACCTGCTGGGCTCAGGCTCTCCTTCCGCCTCAGCCCTCCAAGAAGTCGAAACTATCGGTGCGTGCTGCCGTGCCCAGCTCATTTTTTTTTTTTTATTGTGGAGATGCGGTCTCGCCAAGTTGCCCAGGCTGTTCTTGAACCTGTGGGCTCAAGGAATCCCCTCACCTTGACCCCTCGAAGTGCTGGGATTTCAGGCTTGAGCCACCACGCCCAGCCAAGATCTTTTGATCAATGATGGACCCACTTGTATGACGATTGTCCCACAAAATTATAATGAAGTTGGAAAATTTCTATTGCCTTGTGATGTTATAGCTGTTGTAACTTCAAAGCGCAATACAATATTTATGTGTTTGTGATGAGTAAAGAAAACATCTGCACTGATGGTCAAATAAAAGTACAGTGCATACAATTATGTACTATGCTTGTTAATGATAATAATATGTTACTTTTAGGTAATTACCATACTGTGCTTGTTATCATTGAAATATATTCCTTCTATCTACTAAAAAATTTAGCTGTAAAACAGCCTCAGGCACGTCCTTCAGGAAAAGGTATTCCAGAAGGCAACATGAACCTAGAAAATGACGATTCCATGCATGTAATTTCCCCTGAGGAACGTCTAGAAGACGTAGGACAAGATGTGGAGGTGGAAGTCAGTGATACTGATAATCTTGACCCTGTAGGCATAGGATAACATTTGTAGTTGTAGTTTAGTTTTTAACTCAAAAGCTTAAAAAGTAAAAATAAATAAATTATAGAAAGGAGCTTATCGAATAAGTATATAAAGAAACAAAACATTTTTGTACATCTTTATTATTTGCATTTTAAAATTATTGTTATTCCAATAAGAGTCAACAATCTAAAAAATTGAAAGTTTATAAAGTAAAAGGTTTCTGTAAGCTCAATTGATTTATTCTTCATTAAAGAAAAATATTTTAATATGTTTAGTATGGCCTAAGTGTAGTGTTTATAAAGTCTACAGTAGTGCACAGTGATGTCTCAGGTCTTCACATTCACTCACCACTCACTCACTGACTCACCCAGAGCTACTTCCAGTCCTTCATGCTCCATTCATTGTAAGTGCCCCAGACAGGCGTATCATTGTTTATACTTAATACTATGTTTTTACTATACCTTTTTATATTTAGATATGTTTAAATTAAACAATATCATTGTGTTATAATTGCCTACAATATTCAGTATTGTCACATGCTCTACAGGTTTGCATCCTAGGTGCAATACGCTACACCACATAGCATAGGTGTGTGGTAGGCTATATGTATCATCAAGGTTTGTGTAAGTACAAACAAAAGGAAACAGAATTTTATTTTTGAGTTGGAGTTTCACTCTGTCGCCCAGGCTCGAGTGCAGTGGCACACTCATGGCCACTTCAGCATCGACTTGTTAGGCTCAGGTGATCCTTTTGCCTCGGCCTTCCAAGCAGTTGGAAATACAGGTGTGTGCTACCACACCCAGCTAATATTTGATTTATTGTAGAGACTAGGTTTGGCCAAGTAGCCCGGTCTGGTCTCAAACCCGCAGGTTCAGGCAATCCACTTGCCTCTTCCTCCCAAAGTGCTGGGATTAAGGCTGAGCTACCAAACCACACCTGCAGAATTTTTTAATGTGAATATTATCCCATGTAGTAGGATGTATTTTGATATCACAATATTTTTTTAAAAGATGTGGGTTACAATTCAGGGGTAGGTATACAAATGTTCATTATGCATGTACCCTTGTTGATGAGGTGTGCCTCCCTTTCTCTTGGCAGATTCCCACTACTACCAATCCTGCCCCTGCCCTTCCCTAGCAGTTTCCTACTACTGCCAATACTTTTCTTATAGTATTATGATAGTTGTTCATGGTCCATTTATATGTGAGAACATGTGATACTAATTTCTTTGTTTCTGTAATAGTTAACTCAGAATTATAGATTCTAAGTCCATCCAGGTTGCTGTGAAGTTCATAATTTTGTCCTTTTTATGGCTGTGTAATATTCCATTGTGTATATGTGCTACATTTTTAAAAATCAAGTCCTCTTTTGATAGATAACATGGTTGTTTCCATGATTTTGCTATTGTGAACAATGCTGCAGTAAACATACATGTGCAGGATCTTTTTCATAGAGCGATTTGAGTTCCTCCAGGTATATTCCCAGTGGGAAGATTGTGAGGTTGTATGGAAGGTTGATTTTTAGATCTTTTAGGAATTGCCACACTGTTTTCCACAGAGGTTGTATTAGTTTACACTCATAACTACAGTGTAGAAGTGTTCCCTTTTCCCACATCTTCTCCAGTATCTGTTGTTTTTTTAAGTTTTGATGATGACCACCCTGACTGGAGTTAGGTGGTATCTCGGTGTGGTTTTCATTTGCATTTATTTGATGACTAGCGAGGCTGAGCATTTTTTATGTATCTGTTGGCTGCTCATAAGTTTTCTTTTGAGAAGTGTCTATTCATATTTTTGCCCACTTTGTAATGGGGTTAACAAAAGATATCACAATATTTAATGCTATCTTTGGAGGACAATTCATCAGGATCAAAGTTATCTGAATAGTCACTTTAAATAAATAGCAATACCATGTTTAGAAACTTCTATTTCCACCACATGTCCAGTTCACCTTTTTTTCTGGACAAATGGAAGAATGATAATTCTACATCTCTTGGTGTTTAGGCAGGCTCACATGACTGGGCCAATGGATTGGAAGCAGAAGTGTTAAGTGTCACACATTGAGACATTTAGTTGCTAGTGTTATTTTAGAGTTTTTATTAACTTGCAGTAGTAGTCATGAACTTGGCCTAAATGGACATAATAAAACCCAAAATTCAAAGTAGCAGAACCATCATGTTATGTGGGGAAGCATTACTTATGACATTCTTGAAACTACAGAAGACTTTATGGATGAGAAATAAACTGTTCAACCATTGAGATTGTAGATTTGTTTGTTACCATAGCACAACACTCCTCATAAAGCACCCTTCATATAGTTAGTTTTATAATAAATAAATAATTATTAATTTAAACATAAAATATTTTTGTTATTCAAATACCCATTTTTCTTAGGCACTGTACTCCTATCCAAGTTGTTGTTTGCATAGATTATTTTCCTAATGAATCTGATCAGTGGATCATTTTCCAACTGTAAAACTCAATGATTCTATGATCATTTTCTAATAATTACAAACCAGAGTTGTTAATGTTCATCAATTTACTCAACACCTGACACGTTAAGTATACCTCTTCAAGAGAGTTGAAATCAGAAAATTATTACCTTTTTTGAGCCTAGAAGATAAAGATACATGATGCACAAATTGCTCAGTGCTGGAATAAGTCAGTGAAGAGAATGGAAAAAAGGAAACATTTGACAGGTTTTTAAAAAGCAGTCTTGAGGGAAAATACCCTGTTTATATTCATGTGTGAAGTTCCTAGTGATAACAGCTTTACTTAAAATACTATCAATTGTTTAATAAGGGAGTCATCATTGAATTGCAGACAGCTTAAAGTTAAAATCACTCTTTGTAAGTATTCTTGAAATGTTATGTTCATTTTACATGGCTTTTATTGAAGCCTAATTTCAAAGTCACTTAAACATCATATAAAAATCCCAATTTACAGACTCAAAGCATTCATCTCTTGGCCTTTAAAATGCTTTTTATGAACTACAAAACCATGTCATCTGAAGATGTGATTTTTTAATGGTAAATTGCTGACCCAATAATGTCTTTGTTGTCCCATAAGTTACCTTGTGGTCTATCATTTTAACCATATTTTATTTCAAAAGCCTCTTATGTACCAACACAATGCCTAGCATGAAAACATGATTAGATAGTCTCTGCCATTGAAGAACTCCCTGTCTATTTCTTATTCTGGTCTCTTGTTTCTTTCTGTCACTCTGTCTCTTTCATATACAAACATACATAAATACCTGCACACATACATGCATGTGTACACACACTCCCTCAGACTACTGTATATAAGACAGAACTTCTCCAGAAATGTATGAATTCTGTTTGCTAAAATCATTTCTTACACTACTGATTTTCAACATTATAAAAGTTGTGCTCAAGCAGAGAGGCTGCTTAGGAAAGACATGACTTCTTGGTAGAGAACACATTTGTTTATCCAGCTGATGGGTTGCCCGCAGGAGGCTAAGTGGTTCATATAGTTCTCAATGGAGTAATGGCAGGACCATCTGTAGAAGGCATCGATGCATTTTTGACAGTGGTTGGTAGCTGGGAAACAAACTAATCTGGTCTTCTAGTAATCATCTAGGTGTCTCTGAAATGAGTACAAATTATTATGATGGATTTTCAGGAAGTGCAGATAATCTCTCTCTCTCTCTCTCTCTCTCTTTCTCTCTCTCTCTCTCTCCATGTTTTGTGCATATTATGCAGCCCATATTTACTTTCTCAACCTTCTCTGCCTATTTATATTGATTATCCCAATTATGGAAACTAATGGAAGGTGTGAACAATTTGTTGAATATTATTGCCTGGTATAGTGATTATAATAACTTAGTTCTCATTCAAATATGGATATTTCTCATCTTGTCTGTTTTGTTGTTAGCAGTGATTTGGAAGCAGAATATAGAAAAATATAGCTCTGTGAGCAAGAAGGAACATTTGGAAATTATGCAAAAGTGGCATCCAAGATTTTACCAAGGATTCGAGTTAAACTGAGTAAAATTCTATCCTGAGATGCTGACTGAATTTTAATAAATCATTTGGTTCCTAACTTATGTCTCAGGCAGACAAGTCTAGAAAAATGTAAAATATCTTGGGAGCTGAAGATGACATAGCTTGACTACACCTGTCTCCTCACGTAATTCTGCAGCACTTGTCAGTTTTACCTGCATGTGGCATCTCTTCTTGTTATCATTTCACAGTAGTTAAGGTCTTAAGTTTTCATGCTTAAATTAGCTTTTTCTACAGGAAAGCATCATCAGTGAGTTCTCCAAAATGCACAAATAAACTCCACTTAAGTTCAGGTCTCCAGTGTATGACAATTAAAATTAAGCCAAATGCAAAAAATAATAATTTCTTTTACACTATTACCAGACACCAGTGATATTTTTAAATAGACATGCCCAAGTTAAATGAAAACAGAGGTAACTCTTTTGAGGAGAATTTTCATTTAGTGAATAAACTTATTATTCCGGTGCTGCTTTTCCCAAGCACATTTTAGAAGCATCCTTGGAAATTATCTTCAAAATAAGACTATATGTTGTATTTTTTAAAAATCCATCAAATTTACTTAGACTTCTACTTTGAATCAGGTCCAACAAAAATATATCCTAGTGTGTTTAATAATTAACAAAAATTATTATACTTGTGTCATGCACTGGTGTATGTATGGGGGATATGAAAACCAAAATAGTCCACTAATAAACTTTCTGAATATTTTGTTGTGATTATAAATAATGCTGCAACAATTCTCACCTGCTATTGAAAGACATATACATCATTTAACTAATCAGAAAAATAAAACCTAAACTTTCCCTGAGATAAGTTCTATAAAAGCGCATAGTGGTATGAAAGCATATAATAGGTTGACGTAATTTAGAATGAGAAATGTGATATTTTATTTGGGATGTAGATGATAACTTTATAATGTAGGAGAAGGTTGGAGATAAAACAGACAAACAAAAAATCTACCAGGAAGTAATCATTTTTAAAAAAGTCTCTACCTTGGAAAACATTGTGTCATCAAGGAACTAACAGGCATCCTGTAGCTGACTTTTAAGCCATGTTAAGGATAGTCTTCTTTTTCCTAAAAGCAGTTACCCTCCATTGAAGTGTTTTAGAATTGGGGTGATAGATCAATGCTAGGAGAAAATGAAGTCTTGCTGAGTTGGTAGGCTGGAGGGCCACCCTACAGAGTTTTTGATTCCATATTTCCATGTTCCCTTTCCATGGAAGAGAAAGACTTCACCTGTTTATACAGGTATTGGTCCAAAATGTGGGTGGGCTGAAATTTTGGAGGAAACTTCAGTTTCAACACCTGGGCAAGGCAGATAAGGCAGGGTTGCCCCTAAAAGGGGAATCAAATGTATACTCTGTTCCTAAATTAATTATAGTTTGGGATAGAAATTATGTATGAATACATAATAATATTTGGTAAAAAGTAGTTCAGTATGTGCTTGCTTTATTATTTGAATGTGTTCTATTCAATTCCAGCAGGGAAAAAAAGTCACAATAGGATGGATGAAACTCATTGAGACATGATAAGAATAGATAATGTGTTATTAACTTATAAGACATATTAGTCATATATAGAATAAATGGAGAACAAGTGTTTTGAATATAGATAAAAATGGAACAATCAAGAATGTCTTTCAGATAGAAACACCAAGAAAATTTTAAACATAGGGAACAGATCATGACAGCTCTAGATTGACAACTTTTCCAAGCCTAAATAGACATCCACTGATGTAGGGTAGGCAGATTTAGCAGATCGAAATGCAGAACACCCATTTACATTTGAATTACAGATAAACAACACATAATATTTTATTTTAAATATGACCCATGTCATATTTAGGACATAATTGCAATAAAAATGTGTGTATATACATACACATATATGTCTGTGTGTGTGTATATGTATATATATATTGTTTATATGAAATTCAAATTTAACTTGGTTCTTGTATTTTATCTGTCATGTATAAACAAGTGACATCCATTATAGTCCTATTCTGGCCCCATACAGATAAAACTTAGAGCTGCTAAGCTCATTAGTCAATGAGCTCAAGGTGTGCCAAGTGTTTTGCCT
This sequence comes from Tarsius wallacei, assembly GCA_963574415.1. NCBI lineage: Eukaryota > Metazoa > Chordata > Mammalia > Primates > Tarsiidae > Tarsius > Tarsius wallacei. The sequence goes on along the minus strand of CAUYQG010206168.1, from coordinate 27,507 downwards.
GTCTATTTCTGCAATAAAGTAAGTATATCCTGTTGGCTCTAGACATCCTTCACCTGCTGTGCCCTCAACTCTGTTTCTTGTACCCATGGCATCTGTTGGTTAGCCTGATGTTGCAGAGAGTGATGAATATGATCATTTTATTGCAGAGCATTCAGGCAGTGTATGGATCCACTTGGGCTGCAATAATAAAAATACCACATATTGGGTAGCTTAAACAACAGAAATTTATTTCTCATAGCTTTTGAGAATGGGAAGGTCAAGACCAAGACACTGTCTAATTAGGTTCCTGATGAGGATATGTGACCTTTCTTCCATGTGAAAAGAGTGGGGGACAAGGGAAGAATTATCTGTCTCTTCTTTAAGAAAGCTAATTTTATTGCATCAGGGTTCTCTCCACCTTTATGACCTCATTGAACTTTTATTGCTCTCTTAGTGGTCCCATCTTCACATTCAGCCATACTAGGGGTTAGGTCTTCATCATGTGACTTTTGGATTGATACAAACAGTTCATAATTAGCAGAATAGTATTTCATCCATGCATACACATGACCCCATGGGGATTTACCTACCAGATCTCTTTCTCCTTGCTATACTTTTTAAATCAATGTAATAAAAAAGTGTGATTTCAGCATCTTAATTTAGCCTGTCAGCCTTTCTGTACTGTTATCAATAGATAGCTTGCTAGGTAGGTCTTGTTGGCAAGCATTCCATCAATGTAATTTTTCACATATAAATAATTTAAAATGGGCAAATTCTTTGATCAGAAAACTAAACTTCTACCTCTGGAGAAGTGTTAAAATACAATAACAATGAGAAGTATGTAAAAAGATGTTCTTTGCTACCTTGCATTTAAAGAAAAAGGTAAAAACAATCCAAAACCTAACACTCTAAAAGGGTTTATTAAATTAAAATCCAAAGAACTAGACACCATGCAGTCAATAAATCTGACAATGATGAAGAATACAACTCAAAGGAAAATGATACAATTTTATGGGGAGAACCAAGGTGCAATTGTTGATAGAAGTATAAATTGCTGTCTTCTTGAAAACAATCTAGTATTACATGTTTTGATTTTACATATACATTCAACAATCCATCTTTTAGGAATCTAGTCCATGGAACTAAAAGTGCCAGTGTGTATGTTTATATGTGTGTGTGTGGGGGGGTATTTTTCATTTTCTCCCCAGATCTACACTTCCCCTTCTCAATTCTGCTCTCTTCCCCTCCCCACCAGGTCAACTTGTAGACATGATCTGAATGGTCTCTCGAGTCATTAAACTTTTGAATGGGGAACCCCAGTAGGAGGTTGGAGGAGAGTTGGGTAGGAAAGTTCGATCAGGATATTTAATCTCTTGATTCCACTGACAAGGAACCTATGACTAGCTATATTTTTAAACCGCAAGTTAGTTGTCATCTTAAAGTAGTCACCTTTATGTACCTCTCTTCTTGAATTTCTGGGGACATCTACCTCTTTGTAATCTTTCTGTTCTAGGATGGTAATAACTCTACTATACTACTAGTTCCTGGTTACTGTTATGTTCCTTTTGGCTCCCCTACAATTTTGAAATGACCTTTGAGACCTGATTGATGCAATGTATAAAGAAAGATATTTGTTGCAGTATAGTTTGCAACTAAAAGTAACCAGAATTATATTAAAGAGGTAATGACCATACAATGGAATGCACAACTATTATAGAAAGCAAGTTAGATCTACATTAGTTAAGATCAATAGATATCCATAACATGCTGGTAAGTTACAGTCTGGTGAGTGAAGTACAATCTCATTCTTCCCTAAATAGTTGACAAGGGGTCCTATAACTGTGTGCATACATACACTTATGCTAATTTAATTCTGCATACATTTAAATATATACTTTTCCTATGTTGAATTTGGGGTGCACTGTTTTATTGGTTGAAATGAGTACATGTCATTTTTGTAATTTTTAAAGAGTGACATTAAAAAACATTAAAAACTTTTGAGTCTTAAGAGTAACTTTAAAAAACATAAAACATTTAAAAATGCATGCATAATGTGCTGCAATTTATATATGCTGTTAAAAATACTGAAGAGATGCATCAAAATTGTAACAGTATTTGTTTTTGTGTGCCTGCATTAAAGTTGCCTTAGTTTCTTCTTTGAGATGCTTCTTGTTCTTCCTCTTCCTCTTTCTCCTCCTAAATTTAAATTATACATGTTGTTAACAAAATAAAATATTTTCTTTTAAAATTATGTATCATAAAAGAGCAACAAAGTAAGTTACAACTTAGTTCTGACTGAGTACAACAGAAGTTGTTTTTAGCAAAACATGTAATTTGAACCTACTCAAAAAGTGGAAAAATCAGACATGAAGAAATAGGAGCACACAGCAGGTAGAAGAAACAACAATACAGGTGAAAGCACTGTAAGCATTTGTAAAGTATAGGATTTGCATTAGTCTTAGTAAATTGCTCATTTTGACTAAAATATAGAATGTAAGAGTGGAAAATAAAGTTAGAAAATCAGGTAGAGTTCATGGGCGGCCATTTCATGTAGGAACTTACAGAGTAAATACAATGTAATGAAGGCCCATTTGGAGGGTGGGTCTTCTTTTTCTTTCTTTCTTTTTTTTTTAGCATTGTAGTATAATATTGGAAGTGGTAATTTTGGGAGATAGCTCTGGCATCATTAAACTAGACATATTGAGACTTGTGGGGACAGCAGAGAGATAACCCAAGAATGGGCCAGAGATGAGGCTGCTGCAATGGTCCAGGAGAAACTCATTTTGTTTAGAAACAAAAATGAGAGATAGATACAAGATGTATTTAAGGAAAAAGTGTGTTCCCAAATCATTGCTGATTTTTTTTCAAAAGCACGTGTGTTTATGCATGAGTGTGTGTGTGTGCGTGAAAACTGTGAAAAGAGTGAGAAAAAAGTGCAAAAGTCTGCATGTGGATGAATAAAAGAGGCCTAATAGTACCAGCAATGCAGAGAACAGCAGGCGAGAGTAGATTTCACTGGCTTCTGGTCACCATTTTGAGTATTCAGTGCGCCTCCGTCATCAGCGTCTTTTTCTACTTTAAAGTAGATGTTATCAAGGTTGTTCATAATTAGAAAGTCAAATTTTAAACATTTCGAATTTAGGTGCTGTTAGAACATCTGCATTGGAATGCACAGGAGTAAAATGTCAGAAATGGGAGAATTAACTCCCGAAAAGAAAGTGACTAAAGCTATTAAAGTAGATGTGGGAAATTTCCCACACAAAGTTGATGTTGGATATCTGAGAATTGTTTGAGATTGTCATTGAAACACAAAATGGGAGAAGATTAAGGCAGAAGCCAAGACCATTACAAGTCAAAAGAAGAAGAAGAACCACTATCATTTGAAAGGATGTCCCAGACATGACAGATTTCTGACCAACTGAAACTGGAATTTAAAAAAAATTGTACTATTTTACTTACTGTTCATAAGCACTAAGTGGTTTGATGTACCACTTGGATCAAAGTATTACTTATTCAGACTCCTTTAGATGGCATGTAGTACCTCATTTCTGTGCTTGATATTTGCTTTCTTAACCAGGAGTTGTATGCAATTTAATGTGCAATCAGGCACCAAAGTTTTGGGTTTTGTTCTCTTAACGAAGGATACTATTTTTTTCTCAAGTGCCAAGACAATACCTGAAAAATAATAATGAAAACAGCAATAATGAAGATGAAAATATTAATGGTTGTAATATGCCCAAATGCTTGCAAAGGTACCTTCTCATGTGATTGCCCTCTCTTTACTACCAGGTAGTTATTTTGTTTCTATTGAACTGTAAGAGCTTTAGTTCTCTGATTTAGTTGTCTTTTCCATGAGGTAGCCATATGACTAGGTTATATTTTAGAATTTCACACAATAAATCATGATGAACAATTAATGTGGAATGTGACCTTATTTATTTTATTTATGCAGCAGCTTAATTTTGACGCATAGATTAATGAGAGATCTATGCTAATTTTAAGGGGAGAACATATAAACCCATGCAGATATTTTATTCCTTCAGACTATGTGATGAGCTATTCTAGAGACCTGTTTCAGTTCCTTGGGCATGAGAAAAAAACTTCACTATGAAGAAACCTACTTCCAATAAAAACAGGTACTTTAAGGATGTTAAATACTTAGTGATTCTTTTTCCAGGGTCAGGAAAAATCTAAATTCTAATCTAAGTCATTTATATTAGTCATAATTCTGCAAAGTTGTATACCTGAATTTTTTTTAAAAATCTATATTTTTATTAAGTTATATAAATAAAAGACACTAAATAAATTAATTAAAAAAGGAAAACTTGCTTAAGTTGATTTGAAGTCTTTTGAGGATCCTAAGTTTATTCACTTCAGGAGACTAGAGAAATCCCTCAGCTAGTATAAAAAATATGGGCAGAGTAAGTTTATCATATCCACCACCTTGTCATAGTAAATTAGGGATGTACTGTAATATCAGCAGTTTAATTAAGTTATCAGTTCAAATGATTTTCCATACATAATACATAAAAATTTTCATTAGATATCAAAAAGTACCAAAATTCCAGTGCATATCAAATAACTATTTTTCCTGAGAAATGTATGATAAAAAATAAAAATGAGAATTAAAGTATTTGCCTACAAAGAACATAGTTGAGCTCATAATAATTCCAATACTCAGGTTTTAATTCTTAGGTTATGTGTTGATTTTATAAAATTGTACTGAATATTTATTGTGTAGTGGGCCCCACTCCCCATCCCAGGGAGAAGTTAGCCGGTGTCATAGAAAATCTTTACACTTTAGAGGAGGAGACCTGTGTCTGTGACTCAGGACGCTGCCTCCAGTTCTTTAGCACTTAAATGACTCACTTTACTAGCTCAAGAAAAGTTGAGACCACATATCTTAAAATATATGAAAAATGCTTAACTCGATGTAAGACACACAGTAGATGCTGTGAATTCAGGTTTACTCTTATGTTTTACTTCTCTGTAGGATTTTAATATAAATAATACATGGTCTTTTCCCACAAGGAGCTAACAAGTTGGAGTAAGATATGAATGAATATAGGAATACAGAGGAATATTTTGAAGAATCACCTTTGCTAAAAAAGTTCATAAGACCAGACACAGGGTTAGAGAACAGTGTATTCATACCCACATACATATGTATAAAATACTTCTTAATCTCAGAATGAATACATACTATGAGTTGTGACAAATCTATGACATGGACCAACATAATTCATATAAGGAAATAATGTTAATGATCATGGTGATGATGAGGGTGTTGATGATGATAACGAAAACATTGTGTCAAGCACTGTGTAAAATATTTTATGCTATTTTGGATATCCTCACAAATAGCAGGATAAAGCTTTTACTACAATTATTATTATAACATGAGGACATTAAAGATTAGAAATGTTAACTAACTTTCCCTGTATGACACAACTAGTGTGTGTAGAAGAGGGACTAAGTTCATCTCATGGTCTTAAACAACAAATATTTTATGAAATTTAGTTCAGATTTACAACCCTGCATTATCATTTGTTTATTTATTATCCAAAATGAGGACTATATTTTAACATCAGTGATACATTTTCATTTTTAAAAAGGGAGTGAAAACTCGGATTATAACTAGACATTGCCAAAGCAATAAAAACTTTGTAAATTTTGAAAAATGCAATTTCTTATTCATATATGGATATAACTATTCAAACTGTGAAGCCATTTATTGCACACAATGCTGCCTTTATGTAGGAGAAAGCATAAAAACAACCTAAATTACACATACATCTATCTTGGAATAACCTAGAAATTATAGACTCCAGCTGACTAGAGGCCTTGAAGCTGTTTTCATATATAAACTGATCTGACTTTCATTTCTTTCCCACTGACTTTCTTCTATGAGGTGAATTTTTTCATGATATTATATTGTTTTTTCTCTCCTGAGGCACCAACAATAATACATTCTTTATTCTTGGTGAACAGCACACATTTCTAGTGAAATTTTCTTGCCGCTAACTTTCATTTTATCAATTTAACAAATTTAGAGACTCCTAGAAATCTAAAATGTTGAAAGTAATATAATATGTATATTATTTCTATATAAAATGAATATTACTTAATATCATACATATTTTTACTGTAAAAGACAGAGCAAAAAGTATACTTTCATAAAATCATCTGCACAAACACCAATAACTCATTGCGAGAAACCATGAGTGGCAAAAAACATTGAAATATGCAGATAATCCCAGGGGGGCACATATATAATTTTTAGGAAGTTATTACAATAATACACATAAGAAATAATGTGGGCTTGAATTAGCATAGTGGCGGTGGAATTGAAAGAAAGCATGCATTGAGAAATATTGCGAATTTGGAACTTAGCACGTTTTTAGAAATGATTGGATATCTATGTAAGGAAGAGAAACGAGAAGAAAATTTTGGAATTTTGAACTGAGTAACTTGGGGTATTATAGAATTATTGTAGCACAGAAATTGGAAGGATGGTAGAACTCATCTAGTTCTGAGTTTCAGACCCAGATATTTACCAGTTGAATGATTGGCTTGAGGTTTCGAATTTGTCTAAAGGCAAAGATTCAGGATGCTGGAGGGAGAATTTTTTTTTTTTTTTTTTTTGAGTTGGAGTCTCGTTGGAATCTCACTCTGTCACCCAGACTGGAGTGCAGTGGCCGCTCCCGGCCACTGCAGCCTCAACCTGCTGGGCTCTGGCAATCCTTCCACCTCAGCCTTCCAAGTAGCTGGAACTACAGGCACGCGCCACCACACCCAGCTAATTTTTTGATTTATTGAAATCAGAAATGAGGTCTCACCAAGTTGCCCAGGTGGGTCTCGAACCTGCGGGCTCAGGCAATCCACTCACTTCGGCCTCCCAAAGCGCTGGGATGACAGGCTGAGTCACCGAGCCCGGCCAAGGGGGAGAATCTTAATCTTTCAAATACTCAATTAAGTGTTCTTTCATATATTCTTGATTTAGAAACAAAAAATGAGATACTTTTTAAGCAGAAGTCAGTGAGTAAGTGCGTGTGTATGTGTTTTGGTGGCTGCTGCTGATGAGATTACTCATGACAACAGATTGTAAGCAGAAAATGAAAGTGTTTTTTCATCTACTCTGTTTCAGAAGCAGTGAAATATCTAATATACTTTAGAAAGGTTTTCAAATTGATTAACCTTGATTTTTGGTGTACTGGCATATGAAGTTGTAAGCTTCCATTATCAGATTGCTTAATTTTTAGGAGACTCCTTCCTTCCAATATCTGATCTATATAGTGGTGCTGATTCTTGCCACATAATATATTGATGTCCCTTGTTATTCAAAGCCCATTGCCAAAGTGATTTATGTCATTTTCCTAATATAGGAGCACAGATATTTGACTAGAATTTAGAAAATTTCAGTATTCAGCTCATTGGACTGTCAATACTACAGCTCCTGGCAGGAACCATTGATATAGTAATTTCATTCCTCAGAATGTTGCTTCAGCTATACCTGTGACTGTGAAAAAGAACAGATTTATGGAACTATTGATTTAATTATCATTTGTAACAAAAAGTTAGAAACACTCCAATGCCTTAATGAAGTTTTAAAAAATATAAACGAACAGAGTATCTCTTTACCCCTTAATATGAAATACTCTCCAAAATACATTGCTCAGTAAAAACACAAAGACACAGAAAAGTTTTTAACTTTTTTTTTAAGATGGAGAAAGAAGTATAAATGCACATGCACATACACACATCAAAATATGCTTGCATGTATATAAACTTTCTGAAAGTATAAGCATTAAACTAGTAATAATGGCATATATGTTGAAAAATGGAAACTGAGTAGAGGAGAAAAGAATGGGTGGAAAATTTTTCATTGAAATTAAAAAATAAATATTTTCAAGTGTTTGAAAGATGTGAGTGTATTAACAGTTAGTAGATTGGTAGACAAACTTCCATTTTTTTTTTTTATAATAATTTGTGATAAAACAATTTCACTGGTCAGTTTCTCTCTCTCTCTCTCTCTCTCTCTCTCTATCTCTCTCTCTCTCTCTCTCTCTCTCTATCTCTATTTCTATCTCTATCTCCATCTCCACCCCCATCTCTAGCTCTAGTTCTACCATCTCTTGCTTAAAATTTATAAGAACATTTTAAAAAGTCTATCTTGCTGGCTCCAGTGATGATGATATAAACACACACACGAGACATGCCTTGTAATGAGCCACACTGTAAGGATGTAGTTACTTGTAGTCTGATGTATTGTGTGCAATTCTAGTAAAAATAATGCAAGTTAGTTGATTTCTGTACTAGTTTTACTATGTTATATAAAAAACGCTTCCTTCTCTTATTGCCCCTGATCTTTACAATGGTGAAAAGTAACAGAGTACTTAAAACTCCATGGAAGAGAGCAAACATCGTGCAATAATAATCAATGTCTTAAATTAATGTTATTAATTACTAGTAATAATTAATTCTGTAGAATCAGCAATTACTGTATATTACTTTTTTGGACTCTCTCAAGTAAATTTTATTACATTTATTATCTATCCGAAAAACTAATGTTTTCCTTAATTTAATCATTTAAGATTTTACAGCTAAAATATTATAAAACAAAGATAAGAGACTAGGTCTACTTTCAAGTCAGTATCTTACTGACCTTATGAGATATTCGTTACATGATTATTAGCAAGCTTAATTACACAAGTGGAGCATTCACAAGAACCTAAAATGGGAGGGAAACCTAGAGGAATACACAATCATTACAGGTCTTAAGCAAATCTTCATATTAGGCTCTGCTGAGTATCTGAGCTACAATGTCCCCCTAATGAGACTCTCTTCTTGATTCACTTCTATCCTACTGAAAATATTCAACCATAGGTGTTCTCTGCACTCTGACTCTGTCAGTTTACTCACCATTTCGCTGCCAAGGATCTCCTTTCTTTTTCTTATCCTTCTGATTTTTTTTTTAATTTCCTAGGTTAAGAGCTGCCTCACTAACATAGCACTCATCTGGAGGATGGCTTCTGAATAGGAGGAAGAGGGGAGTGTTGGGTAACAACTGATATATTAAGGAATTAATCAGACATCAGGGATTTTTATGTCTTGACATTTATACAAAAAAAAAGTTCCCATTTGACAAAAGTCTTAATGCTTTTACTAAAGGAATTTGTTTCCACAAGCTGATACTAAAATGTTTTAAATCAAGTGAATAAATGTATATTGGTCTCACCATGGAATAAAATAAGCTTGAAGCAAAAACCTTGGAGGGAAAGAAAAACATTTTGTGAAAGGAACATGTTCCCAATGCTGGACACTCTGAGTTTCTTGCTGTGCTACATAAAGACAGCATCTGGGAAGATGTCGTAAATTCTTGTTAGGGTTATGTTCCTCTGGCAGCACAGCAAGGTGGTTTGAGATAAATGTTGGAGACAAACTGCCTGACTTCCAAACTTAGCCCTGAGGATGTGACCTTCAGCTCTTTGCCCATCAATGCCCTCATCTGTGAAATAGGGTTTGGTAGTTTGGAATAAGAGGATTTAAAAGGATGCCTGACACAGTGAAAGTATGATACATATTAGCATTCAGAAACTATTTCACCATTTCTTCTGCCTTCTCTTTTCTCGTTTTTCTATTAAATTTGGTTAAAAATGATTGGATTCCAGCATATCCTGTTCAGTGAAGTCCAAGATGCTTTATCTGTGTTGTTGCCATGTCTTTTTGGCTGTGGGCTGCAATGGATGCTTCACATCCTTGATGAAATAAGCTGGTAAATGTGTGGGGGGAAAGTGGCTGGATGATACATCATATATCAGTTATAGAACAGGTATCCACAAAGGTTAGAAGGTCAGATTTCATCCTAGCCATTCTTTATCCTAATGAGTCACATGAACTCTTAAATCTGCAAGATGGCTTTAAAATCATAAAGCATAATTACAAGTTACAGATAAGAACACTGAGGCTAGCTGGTGACTGGTTAATGTTAGAAAACCCTGGTGTTTTATGGCCCCAGAAATTTTTATTCTGAACTAATAATATCGGCAGACCTGGACTTGAAACGTGTCTCTTCTCCACATTGTAAATAGCCATGGGGATATTGTTTATCTTCCTGAAATATTTTAAAAATATATATATAAAACATATTTTGGGATGGGTTGGGTTGGTGTGGACATTTAGTATTGTATATGAAAAAGCCTTTAACTTAGAGTGTACCTGTAGTCGGTGTATTAAAGAAGCAAGGTTGTAAAAAAATAGGCAACTAAACATAAAATTGCTGTGGTTCATTGTCTTATTGTTTTCAATGACTCATTTTATCCTTGCTTAAAGTGTATGACATAGCTCCACCCTCATTGTCACACACACACATGCCTCAACTTTGGACTTCTTCATTGATGTGGCCAAGAGAATGTGAGTGGACATGATCAATACCACAGAATTATAAATATCATTACTTACATTGTCTGGACTTATTGCATTTTCATTCTGTCATGAAAACAACATTTCTCAGATAAAGACTTCTTTTTCAGCTTTGGCTCCACACTGTACACATATGCTGAATAAACTCAGAGTCAACCACTGCCTGAGCAGAGTTGCCACTGAACTACAGTCCTCAAGCGATATGAATGAAAAATAAATATTTGGTCTTGTAACACAAGGAGTTGTTTGGGTTTCCCTAAAAAAAAATCTGACTAATAAGAAGCCTCATGGAATAATATATGTATCTATCACATAACATAAAACATGTGCTTCTGATTAGTGGCAGCTCTTTTCCATGTGGGTCATAAGGGACCATTTTTTGGCTTCAGTCTTTTCAGTGTATGGTGTCTGAAGTCTTCTTACTCATTATATGAAAGCTTGCAGAATTGGAAAGAGGATAAATAACTGAGAATGGGAAGTTATTATGGGCAGGTCCTAGAAGGAAAGCACAATATTAAACTCATACCATTGGTTGAAACTGAACCATATGGTACATCTCACTAATTATGTAGTTTTTTCTTCACATAGAAGGGAAAACTAATGTTTTCCTTAATTTAGCCACTTGAGAGTATACAGTTAAAAATATTAAAAAGCAAAAATAAGAGACTTGATCTGATTTAGTGAAATATTTGATAGCTTCCTCCACAATAGGCTTGCAAAAAAACCCCAGTTCTCCTTCTTTCCATGAAAATGTATCTCTTTTGTACTTCCTTTAGGAGCCAATTGTTTATATAGCTAATATAGCAGCATTTCTAAAGTTTGAACTGTTCTTTTCATGCTTCTCTGCCAATTCATTCAAGTACTTCCCGATATCTTCAATCAATAAACCATCTAAATGTAATAACTTGGTAATTATTCTGCTGTCTGATGTCAACTTAGCTTTGCAGCAGACAATTCTAACCTTCAAGAATCCCATACTCATTTTATACAGAATAATAAAATGATGTGGTAAAGGTGTCACTCATGTTCTGAGGTTTATTCCATGTACCTCTAGGGATTGACTTAGTGCTTAGTTTTAATTTATCTAAATGTTATCTTTTGAAATTCCTCATGGACCAGTGAGACCTGCTATGTACTGTTGGCTCAGGTTGAAGTAGTACCTTTGCTTGTAGTTGTGGTGTGTCATACTAAGGATAAGTTATTGAAAGAAGGCATGCAAAAAGGACATTAGGAACAAAGAACAAGGATGTGTCTTGTTGATTTTGGTTACCAGATTTAAACAGTACTAGGTAAGATATGGGTTGCAAGTTAAAGGGTCAGGCAAACTGAGGTACCAGTAGAATAAAAAATGGTTAGAGGACAGGAGAAAGGCGGGCCTCAAAAAAAGTTCTGACCCAAGTATCAGTTGTTCTTGGTGCCCCTTTTCAGGGCTCAGAGTCTAATTAAGAGCATCTGGGTCTACTTAGATCAGCTGAAATGGAGAACACACTCACCATCTTTGAACCTCAAGACCAGTGTTACCACTTCCATAGAACTTTTCTTGATACTTTCCACTAAATGTTAACATTTCTTTCTTCTGAATTAACTTTTACAATATAGCTTCTATATATGCATGATACTTAGGACATTTGTGTACATGTCATAGTTCACTTATTACATACTAGAATTTTAAAAGCTGAATGATATAATTAAAACATCAAACACAATACTGAGTACATGAGAGTAGCTCAAAAACGGTGATCTTATCTCTAGGAAGATCTCAAAGTCCTTGCCTTCTTCATTTCTTACAAAAGAGTTGTTACAATAATAGCTTGACAAATCAGCACATTCAGAAGGGATTAGGAGACTAGTACATGACAAAGTCACTTAAAAACTATAACCCTGGCACAGCAAAAATAAACAAACAGAAACCCAAATAAAAAGCGCAATCCTTTTCACAATAGCCACAAAAAAATTGTAATACCTTAGCATCTTCACAACCAGAGATGTATAAGAACTTTAAAATGAAAACTACAAAACACTGCTCAAAGAAATCAAGGATGACACAAACAAATGGAAAAATATCCCATGCTCATGGATTGGAAGAATCAACATTGTTAAGATGTCCATTCTACCCAGAGCAATCTACAGATTGCCTACTCGTTAAATTACCAGCAACGTTCTTCTCAGACCTGGAAACGACACTTCAGGAATTCATATGAAAACATAAATGACCACAGATAGCCAAAGCAATACTCAGCAAAATAAATACACACACACACACATACATACACAAAAGCAGGAGGTATCACACTCCTAGACTTTAAACTTTATTTTAAAGCAGCAATAATCAAAACAACCTGGTATTGGTACAAGGACAGGCATATAGACCAATGGAACTGGATAGAGATTCCAGAAGCAAAACCTCAATTTTTCAACCTATTTACCTTTGACAAAGCCACCACCACCAACCACTGGGGAGAGGAGAACCTATTTAGTAAATGGTGCTGGGAAAACTGGCTGACCACATGCAGAAGATTAAAAAAAGGTCCCTATCTATCACCATACACAAAAGTCAACTCTAAATGGATCAAAGACCTAAATGTAAAACCTCAAACTATAAGAACCTTAGAAAATGCAGGAGACACCATTACGGAAATTGGAACTGGCAGCCAATTCCTAATCAAAACCCCAGGTGCCCTTGTCATAAGAGATGAGATAGACAAGTGGGAACTTATCAAACTGACAAGCTTCTGCAAAGCCAAAGAAACCATCAACAGAGCAGGGAGACAGCTTACGGACTGGGAAAAAAATATTTGCCAATTGTATATCTGACAAAGGTCTAACATCTAGGATCTATAGGGAACTCAAACGTGCCAAAAAGAAAAAAAAACAAACAGCCCCATTACAAAGTGGGCAAAAGATATGGGGAGGCACTTCTCAAAAGAAGACATATGAGCAGCCAACAGATACATGAAAAAATGCTCAGTCTCACTAGTCATCAAAGAAATGCAAATTAAAACAGAACTGAGATACCACCTAACTCCAGTCAGGATGGCCATCATCAATAACTCAAAAAACAACAGATGCTGGAGAGGATGTGGGGAAAAGGAACCAATTCTACACTATTGGTGGGAGTGTTAACTAGTACAACTTCTGTGGAAAACAGTTTGATGATTCCTAAAAGGTCTAAAAATCAACCTTCCATATGACTCCACAATCCTCCTACTAGGAATATACCTGGAGGAACTCAAATCACTCTATGAAAAGGATACCTGTACATGGATGTTTATTGCAGCATTACTCACAATAGCAAAAACATGGAACCAATCGTCCTGCCCATTGAAAGAGGACTGGATTTTTTTTAAGAAGCGACATATATACACGATGGAATATTACATAGCCATAAATAAGGACAAAATTATGAGCTTCACGGCAACTTGGATTGACTTAGAGTCTATAATACTGAGTGATCTATCACAGAAACAAAGAACTGATATCACACATTCTCACTCATAAGTGGACCTTGAACAATTATCATAATACTATAAGAAAAGGATTGTCAGTAGTGGGGAATTGCTGGGGGGTGGAGGTGGGATTGGCAGTTAACAACAAGGGTAACTACATAATAAACATTTGTATACCTGATCATGAATTGTACACCACATCTTTAAAATAAAAAATTTAAAAAGAAACTATGACCTTGGCAAATTAACTTTTTTAGAGTTAACTTCAATCTTACTTCATTTGTGTTGCTATAAAGGAATAACTGAGGTTGGGTGATTTACGAAGATAAAAGGTTTCTTTGGTCATAATTCTGCTGGCTGGTATTGGATATCTAATGAAAGCCTCAGACTGCTTCCACTCATAGCTGAAGGCAAAGGGGAGCCAGTGTGTGCAGAAATCACATGTAAAGAGAAGGGGGGGAGGGGAGGGGAGGGGAAGGAAGGGAAGGGAAGGGAAAGGAAGGGAAGGGAAGGGAAGGGGAGGGAAGAAAGAGAAGGGAGAAGAGTTGCTAGTCTTTTTATTAACAATCAACTCTCATGGGAATCAATAGAGCAAGAATTCATTCACTTCTCCCAGGGATGGCATTAGTCTATTTATGAGGAGTTCTCTTTCATGACCTAAGCAACTCCCTCTAAGCCTCACCTCCAACACTGGGGGACAAAGTTGGACATGAGATTTGAAAGCTATATTCAAACTATCCAAGCTTCCTCATGAATAAATGAGTGTTGAACAAGAGACTTTCTAAGATCCTGTAAAATTCTAATATATATTGTCCTTCTATTGTTGTTTACCATATTACACTCATTTAGCAGCTTGCAAACCATTTTTTCGTCTCACAGTTCTGTGGACAAGAAGTACAGGCATAGCATGACTCACCTGGGTTGTCTGCTCGCAAGTCTGAAATAAAGGTATTGATAGGGTTGGTATCTTATCTGGAGACTTTGGGGAAGAGTTCACTCCAGGATCCTTCAGGTTGTTGCAGAATATAGTTCCTTATGGTTACAAACTGAGGTCCTTGTTTCCTTGACAAACCACATTGAAGTTTGCTCATGCTTTGGATCTCTGACTTCTTCTGAATTCTTCTGCTTTTAATTATATCTGCAAAATCCCCTTTAGGATGTAACATAATGTAAAGAGTAAAACTAAAGAGCGAAAATCATGGGGACCAAAATTCTACTCGCTACAGATAGCGAGATATTCAAAGAACCTGTAGAGCTATACAAAGACAGAATGAGTAGCTTTTAGAAGTAATGACTACTTCACCTGCATGCAGCCTACTTATGTAGCTTGCTTATGTAGGATTTCCTCACTTGTCCCCCACAACTCTATAATAAATAAATAAATCTAAATTAAAAAAGAAGTAATGACTATCTGCTAATTGAAGGTTCAAATAGAAACATTTTAGAAAGACAATGTTTAAAGCATATACTTTTTCCAGTCCTAAAAAGTAAACAATCAGCTATATAATTGTAACTTAAGCAATAATCTCATTGACTTTTTTTATTTGCTGAAGTCCACTCATAGCTTCTTGCCGTCATGGACAGCCTAAGAAAGGTGCAGAAGTTATTGTAGAGCACGACAGGGTCAACAAGGAAAGAACTCTTTGAGCTCCTTTGTCTCCTTCCAAAACTAAGGAGCCACGATAACATGCCTTCCATAAAATATCACATAAATGTGCACTTAATTTATGCCTCTTAGTTAATTCATATATCTAAGCCTGACATAAGCTTAAATATTAATGTGCATATTGCAATACAGCTAGCAAACTTGGAAAAGTATGTGAAATGTATTTAGAAATAATGCAAATTAGAGAAACTCTTCAAATATATCTGGAATGTCTCTGAATGCAGAATGAGCATCCTCTGGGAATGTTCCAATTTCACCTGCTGTCATCTCTCTCCAAATTACATAAAAAAATGACACGCATGGTTGAGTGCTGCATACACAGGTGGCTCTGTATCAATGGTGTTTAATGATGACATGCACAGTGAAGAGAGAGGAGGAGTAAAATATCACCTTAGAATACGTGACTTTTGGTAGCTGTACATTAGCAAATGTAAAGCACATTCTAATAAAACCTCCATCTTCTGGAGAGTTAGTGAAGAAGGAGAAGTGTCCCAGTCACCTGAATTTCATTCTTTGTTGGTGATTACCCTGAATTCATTCCCTGCTTTTACATTTGCTGAAATATTTTCTAGAATGTAAGTATTTCTTCTTGAACTAAAATGTTTTGTATAATAAACAATTATTATTTGAGGAAGTCCATCATAGATTATTTTAATCAAAGATTTCAAGTAGAAAGTAGATGAATTTTAGGTGATTGGATAGAACTGCCCTGAGTCCAACATATGCATGAGAAATTGTATGTGCAAGCGACACATGTGAGACATCAAATATATTTATAAAACTGACCTACGTTTTTACCATGTAGCTCCAACATTGAAACGTGATTTCAATTAGTTGAAAATACTGGTGAATAGGAGTTTGTTGTGCAAAGTGAAAATTAATGCTGGTGCCTTTACTACACTCTTTGTTCTCAGTTCTATGGCTGAGTCAGTGAGACATATGCACTGTGGCTATTTGAAAATGTTGGATTAAATCAATAATTTCCAAACTTGGGTTAATGTATGTTAAATGATCACATATCCCACTTGACCCAGAAAATGTCCCATTTATGCCTGGCCTCACCAATACATTATTATTTGTGTTCCTTTTCACTTTTAGAAATGTTCCAGGGGAATAATAAATTGCGTATGTGCCCTATTTCTGGATACTGTCAAGAGGGAAAAATAAAATAAAAGTTAAGCTGTGTAAAAATAAAGAGAAGTAAAATCTACATATGTTTATAATTCTCATATAACATTATACGCATAAGAAATTTACAAATAAGATAAAGGCCAATTCATAGAATGGATTCTAATAATAAACATTCATTTTTTTCATAGATTGTTATTTTGCTGATACTAAATCAATGATGTTGGGTCTAATGGTATAAAAATATAGCTTTGAAGCAGGTTTTACATTAAATCTGTTTTGCTTGTTATATTTTTGTTAATAAATCAGAGTTGTGCATATTTTGGGGATGCATGAAATATTTTGATACCTGTATACAATGTGTAATGATCAAGTAAGGTAATTGGGATACAAACACACACACACACACACACACACACACACACACACAATCACCTCAAATTCTATGTTTTGTTTATGTTGTGAAAATTACAATTCTTCTTTTTCAGTTACTCTGAAATATACAGTAAGTTATTGTTAACTATAACTTTCCTATTGTATTACTGAATACTAGATCTTATACCTTCTATCTAGCTGTAGTTTTATACTCATTAACCAAATTCTCTTCAACCCCCTTCTTCCCTCTTTCCTCCCCAGCCTCTGATGACCACTGTTCTATACACCCTACCCCATGAGGTTAACTGTTTTAGCTCTCATGTATGAGTGAAAACATGAGATATTTGTCTGGCATTACCTAGTTTATTTTATTTAACACAATGACCTCCAGTTCCATCCATAGTGCTGCAGATGATAGGATATATATTATTTTTAACGGTTGAGGAATATTCCATAGGGTATATATACCACATTTTCTTTATCCATTCATCTGTTGATAGACACTTAGGTTGCTTCAATATCTTGGCTTTTTGTGAATAATGCTGCGATAAACATGAGAGTGCAGCTATCCCTTCAATATGCTGATTTCCCTTCTTTTGAATATATATACAGCAGTGAGATTGCTGGATCATACTCTAGTTCTATTTTTAGGTTTTTGAGAAACCTCCATAATGTTCTCCAAAGAGACTATACTACTTTACAACATCATCTGTCTTGTTTTTGTTTTGTCTTTTTACTAAGGGTTACTTGAACTGGGATGGGCTGTTATCTCACTCTGATTTTGATTTGTATTTCCCTGCTGATTAGTGATGTTGAACATTTTTTTCCATATACCTGTTGGCCATTTATATGTCTTATTTTGAGTAATGTACATTCAGGTCTTTTGCCCATTTTCAATTGGATTATTATTTTTTTTTTGCTACTGAGTTGTTTGAATT
The DNA here is from genome assembly GCA_963574415.1 of Tarsius wallacei. Lineage (NCBI taxonomy): Eukaryota > Metazoa > Chordata > Mammalia > Primates > Tarsiidae > Tarsius > Tarsius wallacei. Next base: position 9,553 of record CAUYQG010206168.1, on the reverse strand, counting down.
TCTTATATATTCTGATTAGTAATTATTTCTTGGGTGGATAGTTTGCAAATATTTTCTCCCATTTTATATGTTTTGTATCACTGCATGTTTTCTTTTCTGAGGAGAAGCTTTTTAGCATGTTGTAATCACATTTGTCTGTGTTTGCTTTGGTAGCCTGTGCTTTTGAGGCCTCATCCACAAAGTCCTTTCCCAGACTAATATTCTATAGCATTTTCCCAGTTTTTTCTTCTAGTAGTTTCATAGTATCAGGTCTTGCTTTTAAATCTTTATTTCATTCTGAATTTTGTATATGGTAAAAGATGGGGATCTAGTTTTTTTATTTTGTGATGTATACACAGCTTTCCCAGAACCATTCATTAAAAAGACTTTAATTGTCCTTTCATCAAGTATGCTCCTTGTGCCCTTGTTAAGCTGGTTGTATGTAGATTTGTTTCTACGTTTTCTATTCTACTTTGTTGGTTTACATGTTTTGTTTTTTTTAATGCCAATACCATGCTGTTTTGGTTACTATTGCTTTGTGGTGTAATTTGAAATCTAAATATGTCAATAATGTTTATTTTAAGGATGATCATTTACTCTTTTTTGGACAAATGTCACCAATAATTGCAAGTCTTTGCTTGATTGTTGGGAAAAATCAGATATCAGATTTTACCAAACTTTACCAGTAAGCAATTCCTGAATGCAACTTTAAATAAAAAGTACTGGATAACTCGGTAAAATTTCTCTTTTTTTCTGTTAATATTGTAACTTTACAAAATCTATAATAAACAACAATCTTTTTTCTTTTTTTACATATTAATTTACTTTCTATGAAGTAGAAGAACGAAGACGATATAGGCGAGAGGAAAAGAAGAAAGGTATCTCTACCTACATAAGTACACTATAAACAATATGGTCATTAGTACTTAAGCATATGACTTTGAGGTCTGAGTACCTGGCTCAAATCTAGATACTTCAGGTTTAGAGGGACCTCAACTTGAGAACGTTTCCTTTTTGTTTTTATTTTTATTTATTTTTATTATTATAAAGATGAGGTGTGGGGTACAGGGTTAGGTATACAAACATTGATTATGTAGGTACCCTTGTTGATGAGGTATGCCCCCCTCCCCTAGCAGTTTCCTCAGCTGTCAATCCCACCCCCCCTCCCCTGACAGTTTCCCAATACTGCCAAATGCTTTCTTATAGTATTATAATTATTCAAGGTCCAATAAGCAGCAATCTTATAAAATTATTTACAAATATTGAAATCACAAAATACATTTTTAGATATTCAGAACTTATCACTAATCTTTGTATGCCTTTGCAGGGTCAACTTACCATATTCCCTGCAATTCTCCTAAGTCCAGTGAAACTATCAGGTACTCAGCGTACTATGAGATGATTGGGCTGTCACTCAGCGGAAATGTTATCCCAGGTACATATGCAAACGAAGACACTAAAACTGAGTGGGTATTTGGGATAGAAATGTACCTGATCAATGCAGAATATGATGATAATATATGCTATCATCACAAATGAAAGGATTTGATTAAAACTTCTTATGTAGACCTCAACATCCTTACAGATTATGTTACCCTCTTAAATGCCAAGTCGAGAAGCAATCCAATTGGAAATTCTTGTTGTAATTTGGTGAAACACTATAGCCTGTGGAAACTGAATTGTAGCATATTTCTCTCACATACTAAAATTACCAGGCTCAAAGTGTTCTAAAAGTGATTCAAAGATGAAGTTATATTTCACAAAATTATTTGAAACTTTTTGTTTTGTCACATCCTAAGATAATGTAAATTTTGTAGTTACTGATTACTTAAATTTCTTCATTTTTTCCAAGCAAATGAGACTGGAAGAATTACCCCTCACCTCCCCAAAAATTACAAAACAACTTTAGAGCTAAGTTAATACACTCTTGTTGACAATATTGGGAAAAAAAATGAAGATAAACAATTTAGAATACACATGAACACATACACCATCTTGCAATTCAAAGTCCCCAAGTCTGCCTTGTCTTTATTTTCCATCTGTGATATTACTTTTGACATATCATATCATGTGGTGTCAAAGATACCATGCGGTGCAAGAAAAGTTGATATAATAAGAAAAATAGAGTTTGAAATGTCTGCAAAATGACTTGACAACTAAAAATTTTTTCAAATGACTCACTGCTTTTTTAGGTTTTTTTTCTTACTATACATTTTTAATTTTTTTTCAGAGGTAAATCAAAGCTTTGAATTGCAAATAGAATTTCTACTTTATTTCAATACATAATCATAGAATTCTTAATTCCTGAAAAGTGGCTATTCTGACCTGTTGGAATTTAATGATTTATGGCACAATTAGTTCTCTTACTTATAAGATAATTATGACCATAAAGTTTTCCTCAAACTGAAATTAGAGAACCTGTTTATTGTAAAAAATGTATAGGCATTCAGAGTTACTGAAAGTAACTGGGTATTAAAATAATTTTGAATATATTTGAGACAGGATAAAAATATAAATTAAACAAGAGAAATCTATCCATTGCATTTTGAGAAGTAGAATTATGAAATATAACATTCTTATTATAGAGACAAGTACAGACTGAAAAATACACAGTCTCAGATGATAAACCTTTGTGGAAGTTAATAAAAAGTTTGGGTTCACTTATAAATATATTGATAACACTGAGCTGCAAACTTCATAGGGTCAAGTAATCTGTTTTGTTTATTTATGCATCAACAGTGCCCACACTGTTTCTTGACATAGATGGTGCTCAACAAGCGCTTTTGAATGACTCAGGGACAATAACATAATATCTGATCCTGGGAATTTAGAGTTCTAACCTCATTATCCAACTGGGGAGACATAAATGCAGTTATATTTTCTGGATATAAATTATCAATCCAACTTTAATAATTGTCTTATTAATTGTAACATCCTTAATACTACATATTGAATTCCTACTGAATTTTAGGCAGTTTTCTATTACATCAGCAATTCAATAAAAGGGAACATTATGAATCCTCTAGACAAAAAATAGATGAGAAATGAGACTCACACAGTTTAAGCCATTCAATAGAAGTCACTTAAAAAATAATTATTAGAGTGAAGAATACCTTCTGACTGCCTGTACATGGTACTATCTGATACCAGGGTAAGTCCATTCTGTTCTTTATTCCAGACTATTTAGATTATAACTTGTTTGTGCAAACTGAATGATTCAAGAAATAGTTAATGGCCAGCTATCTTGAGTTAGGAAAAAGGGGTTAGAGCAAGATGTCTAAATGGATTTTCAGGCATGCTCTTCCATCAAAGAGAAAACTAAGGTAGGTTTTTTAAAAATGTCATTTTACAGCCCTTCTCTTTAATGAGCTGTTTTGTTAATGTGATCAGTATCTTTTGAGTATACCAACCTTAAAAGACATAGTTGGAAACAATTTTTTTCAGTGTTTATGTATAGCTAAGCTAAAAATTAGATGCATATCTGGTGCCACACGAATGATTTAAAAAATAAACAGACGTTGAAAGGGAGAGTCTCTTGGGTAAAAGGAAGAATCAGAGACAAATAACAAAAAATATACACTTTGGACATGGGTTAGATTAGATTGCTTAAAGAGTGGGCATGTCATGTTCAATGTAAAAAAACAAGGCACAGTTTAGTTCACTAAGGTACCAAGAGGGATGGTGTTTGTGTTTCATGTAATAGACTATCGGGAAGAAGAATGGAAGAGACTTAGGTCATGATGTAAAAGGGCTCTGACTATCCAGATACTGGTTCACTTATGAATTTTAATGGATTGTGGATTATTTTGTGTATCCTTGATATACATTAATGGTCTCTGTTAATAATATCAGTTTTATTTCTAAGAATATTCTTTTTCTTGACTAGTGTACTGACTAGCATTACCAATATTAGATTGAAAAGAAATGGTGCTTTCAGGCATACATTGTCTTACTTCCAATGCAAGGAAGAACATTTTCAATATTTTCCCATTAGGAATGATATTTTCTGTAACAGTAAAAACTGAATTATAGAATATTTCTCTAACATACTAAAATTACTTAAAATGTTCTAAAAATGATTTGGGGAGAGTTTTGTCTTTTTCAATTGCTTGGAATACTTCAATAGGATTGATATTATCTTCTCCTTGTATGTTTTGTGTAACTCCACTGCAAAACTGTCTGGTTCAGAACTTTGCAGCAACTTGGTTGGATTTAGAGTCTACAATACTCAGTGATCTATAACAGAAACAAAGAACTAAGTACTACATATTCTCACTTATAAACGGACCCTGAACAATTATCATAATACTTTAAGAAAGGAATTGGCAGTTGAGGGAAACTGCCATGGGGGAGGGGACTTCATTAATAAGCGTATCTGACCTCACACCAGGCGATGTGGGTACCAAAGAGAGGCTCAAATTTTACCTGAGCAATGTCCAGTTGTATACCTATCCTAAACTACTCCACATCTTTAAAAATAAAAGAAAGTGAAAGGACAATCTTATTAGTGTTATTGGGTCAATTGCAAGTCTGTATAGAAAAAAAGCAAATCTTGGCCTACCTTCACATTATAAATCAAAATCAATCTCATATATGCTGTGCATAATTTTAAAGTAAAAATAATAAAACTTCTAGAGAGAAATGTAGGAAAATAGCTAAATAATCTTTGTTAAGTATTTCTTAACAGACATGAAAATAAGTACTCACAAATAAAGATTCGACAATTGGATCATATTAAAATTAACATTCTCTTCCTGAATTTCAAGGATGAAGTCAATATAAATACCATGATAAAGAAATAATCATAGGCTCATTTCAACAGATTCAGAACAAGCTTGTGATAATATTCAATATTCATTTCTAATAAAAGTGCTTTGAAAGCTAAAAATGTGAGGTAATTTCTCAAGTCTGAACAGAAATACCAAAAAAATTGGGCTCGGCAGTATCATCTTTGTCATAATTCTTGTTTTCATATATATGGGGGGCTATTTTGTTCCATTGGTATTTTGGTTTATTCATCCATCATTATCACATTATTTTTATTAATATTTTATATTAATCATTGTTGATAGTTGCCAAATTTTTTCCAGATTTTTCTCCTTCAACATTGATTAAATTGTCTTGGTCTTTTGTGTTTTCTTACGGATTTAGAATCAGCTTGCAAATTTCTGCAGGGATTTTGATCAAGATCACAATAAGTTAAAGTATCACTTTAGTGAAATTGGCATTTTTGTAATGTCAAGTATTTAATATATAATATAAATTTGTTTCTTTCTCTTTTTTTGTGTGTAATTTGCAGTCTCACTCTGTCGCCCAGGCTGGAGTGCAGTTGCACGCTCATGGTCACTGCAGCCTGACCTGCTGGGCTTAGGTGATCCTTCCACCTCAGCCTTCCAAGTAGCTGGAATTACAGGTGTGTGTCACCACGCCCAGCTAATTCTTTGATTTATTGTAGAGATGAGGTCCCACCAAGTTGCCCAGACTGTTCTTGAACCTGTGGGCTCAGGAAATCCTCTCACCTCAACCCCCCAAAGTGCTGGGTTTAGAGGCATGAGCCACTGCACCTGGCTATTTATTTCCTAGCTTATAATTTTCTGAGTGAAAGTTTTACACACATTTCATTGAATTCATTCCCATGTATTATGTTGACTTAATCTATCATTTATTAAAGAAATCTTCAATATGTGATAAATCATCATTTATTGATTGAAATATTTCAGTGAGATTATAAATCTGTATGCTTTCTGTTAACTACTTCACTTTTTGTATAATATGTTTTGACAAATGCTTCTTAAATTATAAAATTTAGAATCATTATATTTTCCTTCTAAATTTTCTATCATTTTATATATTCCTTGCATTTCTTCTTTTTTAAAATTTTATTTTGCCATGCATTACAATCAAGCTCTCTTTTAAATTATATAATAGGAAAGCATTTTTTTGTTTTTATTTTTTAAACTCTGCTTTGTTATATCTGTGTATTTAAGTTATGTCTCATGTAAATAGCATATTGTTTTAAATGCATTCTGATGATCTCTCTTTTAATTATATTTATCCCATTTATATTTAAAGCAATGTTTAATGTATTTAAATTTAAATTTACAATCTAATAATTTGTGTTGTAGTTGTTTCTGCTGTTTGTCTCCTATTTTTCTGTTAATATTTTAATGAATTGTTCATTTTCTTATTCTTTTCCTGTTCATTTTTTAATGAATTTTATTTCTTTATTAAAAATATTTTTATAATAATTATTTGTCTTTTCCTAATTTGATGTTATCTCAATAGTATTTATTGATTGTTATAGATATTATGATATGCATTATTAACTCACTAAATCTTAAATAAATTAGATCTTTCTTAACCCATGGAAAATGCATCAAAGTTTTGTCACTATTTTGGTTTACTTTGGATTTTTTTCTCTTTTTACTGATGGCATGTATTTAACTCTATGTAAACTGTTTTAAAAAACACAAACTCTTTTGGACAATATTTTATGCATCAATATACATTTAGAACTACCTACATATTTACTGTTTCTAGTGCTCTTCATTCATCCCTGTATTGCTGTATTATTTCTGTGATTATGTTTCTACTTTTTGAAATCTCCTTTAATTATTTTATTTGGTAATAAATTCACTCAGTTTTTATTTGACTGTAATTGTAATTCTTTCTTCACTTTTAAAAGCTATCTTTGGCTGGGTGCAATGGCTCAGCCAGTAATCCCAGCATTTGGGGAGGCCGAGGCAAGAGGACTGCCTGAGTCCGGGGGCTCAAGACCAGCCTGGTCAAATTGGTAAGACCTTGTCTCTGTAATAAATCACAAAAAGTAGCCAGATGTGGTTGTGTGCATCTGTAGTTCCAGCTACTGGGAAGGCTCAGGTGGAAGGATCTCCTAAGCCTAGCAGGTTAAGACTGCGGTGCCCGTGAGCATGCCACTGCATTCCAGCCTGGGTGTAAGAGTGAGACTCCAACTCAAAAAAAAAAAACAACTATCTTTGCTTAATATAGAACTCAAGGTAAATAATTCTTTTGTTTTGATATTTTGAAGTGCTATTTTGTTTTTTTTAAAACTCACTTGTCAGTCTTTTTGTTGTTACATGAATGGTAATGTTTTCTCACCATTGCCATTATCATTTTAATGTAATATTTTTGTCTGTTTTATAGAAGTTTTTCTATCATATGCCTTGATGCAATGTTTGTGCTTGAGGTCCAAGTGAATTTTTTAATCTATGACTTGATGTTTTTCATAAGTTTTGGAAAATTATTAGTAACTACCCCTGCAAATATTGAATTGGCTTCATAATCTCTTTTCTTTCCTACTAGACTTCTAATTACATATTATAATATTGTAAGCTATATATTTAGTCCATGCCCCTGTTTCTTGGCCTACAACTATGAACACCCTTGGAATCTCTGGGCTGATAAGATTGTCTTTTGTATGAAAATAAGATGATTAATTATGGGATTGAGGTCCTTAGACAGGTTCAAGATGAGGACTGGTCACCAGAAGGACTAAGGCAAGATTAGAGGGTTAGGACTTTCAGCCCTACCTCCACAACATTGATAAAAGGGTAGAGACTGAAGATTGAATTTATTACCAATAACAAATAATTTAATCAATCGCACCTGCTTATCAAAGTTACCGTGAAAACCTAGAAAGACTGTGTTTTGAATGGTTCTGAATTGCTGAACATTTGAAAGTTCTTAGAAAGTAAGGTACCCAGACAGGGCGCAAACACTCCATACCTCTTCTCCAATAGCTCACTCTGTGCATCACTTCCATCTGGCTATCCATCTGTATCCTTTGCAATAGTCTCTATAATTAATGGGTCATTGCAAGTAAAATGTATTCTGAATTCTGTGAGCTGCCCTAATAAATTAATTGAACCCAAAGAGGGGTTGTGGGAACCCCAATTTGTAGTCTGTCAGTCGGGACAGGTCATAACTTGGACCTTACAATTGGCATCCGAATTGAGGTAGAGGAGAGCTTTGTGGGACTGAGCTCTCTATCTGTGAGATCTCATGCTATTTCCAGAATGCATCAGGATTGAATTGAACTAGAGGACACTCCTCTCTTATCTGCTAGAGAAGCTGCTGAGGAATTCCTTAGTGTATGGAGGAAAGCCCCCATACATGTAGTAACAGAAGTATTCTATATAGTATTGAATGTGAGAGTAGGAAAACATTTTGGAGACATATATATAAATAATTTTTTTTTATAAAAAGACCTTTATTTGCAACATGCTCTAGTTCTATATACACTTATACACTTTTTGATGTTTCGCTTCCTTTATTTCTCCCAGCTTCAGATTGAATATTTAACTGTATATGTCATTTATGTTGTCAATCTTCTCCTCAGTTGTTTTTTATTCTGCTGAATAAATAAATATTTTTGGAATCTCTATTCTACTTCATTGGCTGATATATTTATCTCTGCGAGTACTACATTGTCTTGATTACTGTGGCTTTGTAGAATGCCGCTTCTTGAATATATCTGAACTAGGGACAGATTGCCATAGCTTATATTTAGGATTCACTAATTATGGATTGAGTATACATTTTTGAGGGATTTTCTTTTGCACTTAATCTAAGGGTCAATGAAATATTTGGGTATTTGAGTTGTCTCCTCTATGTAAGCAGAACCTGAACTCCAACTGCTGTCTCTCTCATGTTGTTAGACTCCCCAAAGTTCTATTCAGAACTTGAGCCACTAATTCTGAATTTAAATATGCTGTAAGAAAAAAATGTAGCACCAAGCAGAAGGCTCACATCTCTACACTTTGCTTCTTTCAAAAACCTTAGCTCTTCAGATCTTGGAAGCATGGAAATTTTCTAATGCCTTTGAACTATTTAAAAAAATATTTTATCAATTTTTTCTCGTTCTCAGTGGGAGCTTCAGTCAGGTATAAGCTTTTACCAAAGCCAAAAGCAGAAATCAGAATTGCCTTCAATTATTTCATAAAATTACAGTCTAGTTTAAGAACAACCAACAAATATCCACCTTTGCAATAAATTGCATATAATTTTAAGGCCTATCATGTTGGGAGCCAGCATTGAGGCTCACCTGAGCTTTAGGGATCCAGGTGGGCTGTGGACCCTGAGACCACTAGGATGAGTTCAGGAGCTGATGGCCCATCTCTTTCCTTTACTGTTTGGCACGTTCCACTAACAGGGACTTTGATGAAACCTAAAGCTCTGAGAGTACGACAGGCATGGCTTACTTTAGTAGTCCATTGTTCCTGTTTCTCACAGACTGCGGTTTCGGCTTTAACTCAACACAGTTCAGACTCAGATCACATTTGGGAGCCTTTAATACGGTACAAGCTTCTTTATAAGATTTAAAAGTTTACTTGTAGAATTAGTATATACATATGGAGAGCTGCTTTTAGCTTTAGATGGTATAGATGATTATTTAGAGTTACTAGAAATGGCCTAGCACATGCCTTGGGCTGGGCTACATTCCTAAGGGTCCAGCACGTACTTTGGACTGGGCTGCATTCCTTTAAACTGGTTTTACTTAGAGTTAGTATAGGGTTTTTTACAGCTAACTTTAGAAATTTCATTGTTCCCATTT
>CAUYQG010206157.1:0-118778 GCA_963574415.1 Tarsius wallacei | reverse complement strand
TACCACGCCCGGCTAATTTTTTGATTTATTGTAGAGATGAGGTCTTGCTTGCCCAGGCGGGTCTCGAACCTGCGGGCTCAGGCAATCCACTCACCTCAGCCTCCCAAAGGCGTGGGATTACAGGCTGAGCCACCGAGCCCGGCTGATCACATTTATTAATATCACTACCCATCTCATGAGAAAAGTATGTAAGTATTGAAAAACTGTCAAGCTCATAGTAACAGAGATGAGTTTTCCAAATTTCTAGTTTTCATTTAAAAGCTTGAATTTTATCATTAGCAACAAAAACCGTTTTCTTCAAAATAGGTGTTTACTTTATTCATTTTCAAGAAAATGTTTGCCACATACCCGAGTCTGAATAGCGATGGTCAGTTTTTCTTCAAGTAAAGATGGTTCTCCAAGAGAAAACAAAAAGACTTGTTCAGCTTGCTACTCAAACAATGGTACAAGTGCTTTTTCTTGAGCCAACTACAGTACTGTGGGACACAGCAGAAGTGCTAGACAAGTATCTCACATTTCATTACACAGAATGTTAAAAAGATGGGAGCTAATAGATTAATAATTTTTACAGTCACATCAAGAACACTGCTTTTAAAAATGACATATTTTATTTAACCCAGTAATTCAAAATATTATTTCAACATATAGCCAGTATAAAATAATAATTAATGAGGTATTTTACATTCTTTTCTTGTGTTAAGTCTTTGAAGTCTGTTGTGTATTTTACACACTGCACTGCCAAATTCTGACTAGACAGAGTTCGACAACCACACAGGGCACTGTGTTAGCACAGAAAGTAGGACTTTTCACGAACACTCTTCATCAAAGTTATCTTTTTAAAAATTTCCTTGAGTGGGGTGTGGTGGCTCATGCCTGTAATCCCAGCACTTTGGGAGGCTGAGGCGAGAGGATTGCCTGAGTCCAGGGATTCAAGATCAGCCTGGGCAAATTGGAGAGAGCATATCTTTACAATAAAAATAAAAAAATTAGCTGGGCATGGTGGCGCATGCCTGTGGTTCCAGTTCCTTGGAAGGCTGAGGTGGAAGGATCACCTGAGCCCAGCAGGTCGAGGCTACAGTGGCCATGAGTGTGCCACTGCACTCCAACCTGGGTGACAGAGTGAGATTCCAACTAAACAAAGAAACAAACAAAATTTCCTTTGAGTGTGTGGGGTGAAGAATACAACTCTTGTGCATTTTGGTACCACTGCGTGCATTCCTGCCAAGGTGCTAGCAGTTTCCACACCATTGCTATTGTACCATCAACACAAATGATAGAAGGCAAATATTGTCTTGGTATTATTATGAAAATTAGTCTTGACTTCACGGATCCCTTTGGGGACCTTAAGGCTCCACCGACCACACTTTGGGAACTGCTGGGCTAGAATAAGGTAGGATAGTCTCTGGTGCCTTGGCTTTGATGTTTTGCTGTATATGCAGAAGGACACAGTCTGGAACCACATATTTCACCAATAATGTACACATCAATTTATTTTGAACACATCTAAGTCTGGGTTATGTCTGTGATCCTATAGGAAAAACAAAACAAAACAAAACAAAACAAAAAACAAAAAACCATAAATAGGATCACTTCCAGAGAGCAGCCTCTGAGAGTTGATTTTGAAGATGCAGCCATTTTGCCCCATCCACGTGGCCCACATTTGTTTTATGGCATATCTGTACATCCCGTTGAAGGGAAACACCTTGGAACTGGTCAAGTGGCTCAGGAAACAGGTACATTGCTGGGGCTTCCACACTTCCACATCAAAGCAGGGAGCGGGACAAAGGTCTGTCAGCACCACTGCCAATGAGATCAGTTGGTAGCTAATGGGTCAGTGGAAAGTGTGCTGTCTGAGGAAAATGTGGACCACATAGATGGGGCAGAGTAGCTGCAGTCAGTTAAGAGCTGGAGGAGACATCCTCAATAGCAGAACTTGCCTCTCTCTTCTCTGGCCACTTGGAGTCCTTGCCTCAGTGTTCTTTAGAATCTCACACAGGGGAGGTTGTAGTTGCTGCCTACCCTGCATTTTTCCAGGACTTCTTATTTACAGGTTCATTTCTTTTATGATCCTGTTGGGTTTTTCACCCATTTGTGAGAGCCAAGCAAGGCATAGCTTATTCTCATTTGTCAGGAAACAGAGGCTCAGAAGAGACGTGCCTTGCCCAAGCACAGACAGCAGTGAGTGTGGAACTGGAATGTATCCTTCTTCCAGGTTTCAGGTCCCCAAAGGCTGTCTCCACTATGCTAGGTGTATATGTACTGAGGGCTCTTTAGGTCATGATTGTGCATGTGTGTGTGTGTGTTGTGTGTGTGTGTGTATGTGAGAGAGAGAGAGAGAGAGAGAGAGAGAGAGAGAGGGAGAAGAGAAAAGAAAGGGAAGGGAAAGGAAGGGAAGGGAAGGGAGAAAAGATGAGTTATACCCTTTCAGGCTTGAACAGAAAGACTTTTCTGGGGCTCTGGAGGGCTTTCCAGCCCTTGCCATGTCTAGAAGAAGAGGATGGAGAAAGGAGGCCACTTATCTCTGACTAGTGATCTGGCTTGATAGAAAAGCAGGCTTTGATTTGGGGGTGCTATCTGTGGGTGCAGCAGTCTAACTTTGGTTTCCTGCTGGGTTTCAAAAGGATGATATGACAGCTCAGAGGAACATACAGCCTTCTGCTATCTCCCAACCCCCACCTCAGTGATACAAGCTGGCGTGAAGTATCTGCAATTGCTGATCTCAGCCTTGTCCCTGTGAAAGTTTCTGAAAAGCCCTGCCGTCTAGAAGCTTTGTAATTATAACTTGCCTCATTATATTTTCCAGGTCTTCACATTGTTCCCTGTGGATGCTGGAAGGTAACTCTACCATTTTTTCTGAGAATAGTATATGAGTTACAGAGAAAGTAAGTTCCTAGCCACGTTGCTTCCTCTAGCCCTCTTCCTGCTCTGCTCTCACACAGAGCAGCCTGCCTTACCACCCAATCGGCTTAACTCAGCCATTAAACTCTGTTTGAAGTTTTATTTCTCTCTATTCTTGCTATCTCAATGGGCAATCGCTCCCAGGACATTTTGTAACAAATAGCATTTTCTGTTCTGTGAGAACACAGACCCCTGGCCTGCAGCCTGGTTGTATTTGAGAGCCTAGCCCGTCCCTTCCCCCAACCCGAGCCTCATTCTTTCTCTCTTCTTGTTTATTTTTTTATTTTTAAAACATTTTTTTATTTTAAAATTGTGGGGTACAGTTAAGTGTTAGGTATACAAATATGCATCGTTCAGGCACCCTTGTTGATAAGGGGTGTCCCCCCATCCCCAGACAGATATTGACTACCATTAATCCCACCACCCTAGCCCTTCCTGTCCCCCCACCCCATAGATTCCCACCACTGTTTTTTAAAAATGTTATTGTTTATTCCTGTACATTTAAGTATACAGAATTGAGGTTCATGTCATACTGATATCAAGACCTGTCTTTAGTTTTGCTTTATTTTGTCCCCATGTCTATCCCATTCTCTCCCTCTGTAGGAACCCACTTGCATTGTAAGGTCTGAAATTCCATGTGCTACATTCATGTCTTTAAGCCTCACAGGGCCCCAGACGCTTAGCTGTGAGTTCTCCTGCTCTCTACAGACATGCCCCCACCCAGGGGCAAAAGCTTCCCCTCAGTTAGATGCCTTATCAGCTGACCAGCTGCACCCGGCTCAATCCCCAGCCCAAGGGGTTTCGCCCCTTGCCAGCCCTTGGAATTACTCAATACATCCTTGGGAACTAGGGGGCACCCCACCCTTCTGTTACTACAAAGCCTGCCTCCCACAACCTTATCTGGGTCACTCTGCTCCTCAGTGCAACCCTTGTGTGGCTCTGCGTGGTGTGTAGTGTGCTTCTTTCCTGGGCTGTGAGTGTGTGTGACTTGTAAACTACTGTCAGTATCATCTGTCCAGTGTCAGAGAGCCCTCCTCCTTCATCAAGGGCGTGAATAGGTATCTAGAACACTACTCTAGTGTGTTTAATGCATGTACTTCCAAATAATCTTCTATGCTTTCTTTAGCTACCTGTATAGCCATTTAAAATACAGAGTGTACTTTCACTTTGCACAAGGCTCTGTGCTGTACTGTTCTCTATCTCAGTGCTTGCTATATTTCTTCATAACTCACTGTTCCTAGATGTGCCAATGAATTTTACTGTGTGCTCCTGGGACTCTTTGAGGGCTTTTTCCAGTGATGAATTTGACTCAGCAATCCCACTACTAGGGATCTACCTAAAGGAAACAAAGTCAATACGTAAAAAAGATATGGTAAGTCCCCTACATACAAATGAGTTTCGAGAGCACGTTCAAAAGTCCAATTTGTTCACAAGTCCAACAAAGTTAGCCCAGGTATACAACTAACACAATAGACTATATAGTACTGTACAGTAATAGGTTTATAATCCTTTTCACACAAATAATACATTAAAAAAACACACACACAAAAATAAAGAAAACATTTACAATCTTACAAGACAGTACCTTGAAAAGTACTGCAGAAGCTAGCATACAGGGGCTGGCATCCAGCAAACAGGCAAGAAGAGTTACTGACCAGAGGAGGGAGGGAAGGTGGGAGATGGCAGAGCTGAAGGATCGTCAGCAAAAGGAGACAGAGGACAAGCTGCAATTTCTCTCATGCCTGATGTTGATGGCACAGGTTCTGGTGCCTTGCTGGATACCATTCTACCTACCCTCTTGAAAAAACAATTCAGGGATGTCTGGGTAGTAGCTCTTTTTTTCTTGTCATAGATGACATGGTAGCATTGGATTGCATTCTAAATGACTGCTGTAGCCTTCATGTAATGTTCTACCTTCAGGTCCTGTGTCTCAAAAACTATCAGTGCCTCCTCAAATAAAGAAAATCCCCTCACCATGTTCTGTATCGTGAATCTTTTCAGTTCTTCAGTTACTTCTTCTTCCTCTTGTCTCTCTTCGTCCTTTCTCTGGGTCTCCAATTCCATCAGGCCATCATTGGTAAGCTCCTCGTGTTGCACGACAAGGAGTTCAATGAAGTCATCCTCTTGTAAATCTAGCTCCAGCTTCTTGCTGAAGGTCACTAAGTTGCTGAGGACCTCTTTGGACTCTTCGTCCACATTCTCAAATACACAAAAATCATGAACAAACTGCAGAGAAAGGTTCTTCCAAACCCCATTCATGGGGACAGCCGTAACCTCACACCAAAGTCAATGTTTTTTTATGTTCTCGTAGATGTTAAAGTCCTTCCAAAATTGTTGCAAGGTTGTTCCTGATTCATCACTGCCTGATGAAAAGCGTGATGTAAATAATATTTCTTGAAAGTTGCTATAACTCTCAAGATTGGATAAGCCATGTAGTATTTGGTGGCAGAGGCATTGATGCAGAGGTAAAAGTCGTACATGAATGGGGATGGCCCGGAGCATTGTTGAGCAGAAGAATGTTGAATGTGACTTCCTTCTCCAAGCAATATTTCCCTATGTCTGGGATAAAGTGTTAAAAAAAAAACCAGTTCTGAAAAATGGCCTGTTTAACCCAGACTTTGGGGTTACTCTTTCACACAATAGGAACAGAGCTCTTGGCTATGTTTTTAAGGGTTCTTGGATTATCTGAATGATACACTAAGAGAGACTTTAGCTACATATCGCTGGAAGCATGACCACCAAACAACAGAGTTAGCCTATCCTTTGCAGCTTTATAGCCTGACATCAACTTTTCCTCCTTACTGATGTAACTTTGGACTGGCATCCTTTTCCAGTACAGCCCTATCTCATTTGCATTAAAAACCCGCTTGGGTAGATATATGTCTTCATCAATAATTTCTTTAAGCATTTCAGGAAATTCCTGGGCAGCTACCATATCTGCACTCACTGCCTCGTCACTTATTTTTATGTTGTTAGGGTCGGTTGTAGCCTTGAATCGATGAAACCAGCCATGACTGGCATTAAAAGATGCACCCTCTGATTCTTTGCCGTGCTTCTTCTTCAAGTCTTTGTAAAGGTCATTAGCTTTTTCTTGAATCTGTATTAAGCTGAGTGGGACTCGACTCTGATGTATCCACATACTGAGAAATTTCTCCATCTCCTCCGTAATTGCTCCATGCCTCTTCAATATTATTGTCGACGCCATTGGCATAGCAGACTTCACATGTTTCACAATCTTGTTCTTGTTCTTTAAAATTGTGTCAATGGTTGAATGAGTCAAGTTATGAGAACAAGCAACATTATCACCTTGCTCCACACACTCAATTATTTTTAGTTTGGTTCCATTGTTATCACTTGGCACTTTGTAGCAGTACCAGTCACATCACTGATGCTTTTATGCTTTCTTCTGGAGATTCTGGACTTGAAATAAAGACACTGTACTGTTGTACTCTACAGTAAAGTACACAAACACACAATCACTTGTAGAGGATGCATGCATGTGACAATGTATGCCAGACATGTGAACTAACTTGCATAATTAGACATGCTAATGCATGCTTGAGTCTTTGAAAGTTCCCATCAGGTCCAGGGCCTGGAAGGATGGAGAGAGGATGCTGGATTCCTCAGGCCCAGAAGAGCAGGGGCCTGCATCTGAGCCTAAGGGAGACTGATCAGCACCATTTCTCGGAAGTCCCCTGCACCCCACCTGTGTGCTATCCCCAGTGTGTGGGGAAGGTTCCCTGCACTGCCTTCATCCAGGTACGTATGTAGGGGACTTGTTGCATCTGTATTTGTATGTTCATTGCAGCACTATTCACAATAGAAAAACCATGCAACCAACCTAATTGCCCACCAAAAATTGACTTAATAAAGAAAATGTGGTTTATATATACCATGGAATACTATGCAGCCATAAATAAGAATAAACTCAGGCCAGGCATGGTGGCTCAAGCCTGTAATCTCAGCACTTTGGGAGGCTGAGGTGAGAGAATTGCCTGAGTCCAGGGGTTTGAGACCAACCTGGGCAACTTGGTGAGACCTCGTCCCTACAATAAATCAAAAAATTAGCCAGGTGTGGTGGTGCACACGTGTAGCTCCAGCTACCTGGAAGGTCGAGGTGGAAGAATTGCCTAAGCCCAGCAGATTGAGGCTGCAGTGGCTGTGAGTGTGCCACTGCACTCCAGCCTGGGTGACAGAGTGAGATTCCAACTCAAAAAAAAAAAAAAAAAAAGAATAAAACCATGTCCTTTGCAGCAACATGGATTGAGCTGCTTATTATCACTTGGAGTTAACTTACTCAGAAACAGGTAGCCAGAAACTGTATATTCTCACTTATATACAGGAGCAAAATGGTCACAAAGATGGAAATAATAGACACTGGGGACATCAATAAGAGGGGAGGTGGGGTGGGAGTTATAAGTTATTAGCTGTGGAGTACAATGTTCACTATCTGGGGCCATCGAGACCCAATCCCCACCACTGCACAATATGTCCATGTAACAAACATGCATGTATACCCCCTGAATCTAAAATTAAAATAAAAAAAAAAAAAGTGTGGTAGGCTGGAAGTATAGGGCAATTAACACCCTGGGAGCCACCCTCATTCAACATGGTAAGGATACTCAGCTCTCTTCAGTGCTTCCTGAGATCACTGTTTGAGAAAATGAATTGCACTCAAATTCTTGTCTTGAGTTCACCTCTGCATTTCACTTAATACTGTGCTTGAAAACTCCACATGTTGCCATATATAAATACATTTCAGCATGTCTGACTGTTGCATGGAATCCCCGCATGTGCTCATCTCTGCATGTTACACACCCATTCCCCTGGCAAAGAGGTGCTGAGATTGCCTGAAACCTGCCTGCTACCAGAAACAATGCTGGGCTAGTCATGTTTGGCCACCTACCTTTCCACATAGGTGGGTGAGATGGGTTCGTCAGACTCTCTACCATCTACACCCAGGTATGGGATTGCTGGGATGTTGAGAGTATGCACACTTAACCTCACTAGGTGCTATCACACTTCTCTCAAAAATGGCTGCACCAGCTTATTCTTCTACTAGCAATGCGTGAGAGTTGACATTCCCTGGGTTGCAGAAACAGACATGGAGGCACTGAGGTGGTGTTTAGTGAGCAAAAGGATTTTTAAAAGAGATCTGCATCTATGGAGGGAAGACAGAGGAAGTAAGATTGGGTAGAGGAAGAGGTTGAACTGTGAAGCAACCCGACAAATCCTTGACCAACCCTGTGGAAGCCCTGGAGCGAGTATTGCTGAGATGTCTAGGATGTTTCGTCCCACTTTTCCCACTGCAGCCTGGGCTGACCCCCCGACAAGGTTGTCTGCTGACTGCTCTTTGTGTAATCTTTGCCCTGAATGGAAATCTGGGTGTGCATCTTCCTGCTAGTCTGAACTGTGAATGTGGCAGTTTGTTATTTTCTGTTTCATCAGTTACTGGTAAGTTTCAACATCTCATTATGAGCTCATTAGCAAAGCTGATATTCAGTCAGTAGGAACCTGTTGTTAAATAGTCACTGCCCAAGTCCCTAAATGCTCTTCCCCACTGGCCTAGCCAACGTAGCCCCTTCACCGGGCCCCCTGGGCTTCCCCACAATCTGGTATCTGCAGGGCTGCCTGGCACTGCAGGGCACCTTCATAACCCTGTCCCAGTAATGCAGCCTGAGCGCTTCTGTTCTGATAGGTCAGAAACTGTGCCATATCTGCTGCTAACTGCTTGGAATATCACTCTGAGCATTAACTATTTGCCGCTCTCTTTCTGTGAATCACCTACTTGTGACTTTTCCCAATCTTTCTATGGGGTTTCTAAAACTCACTCTCAAACTACCGAGGAAGTTTCAGGACTTTATTGAAGGTGAGTGTGGAGTAGGGAGGAGTGGGAAGAGTGAGATGGGGAGGAAGGATCCCTAAACTAGAGATCCTGTGAGAATCAGCAGGTCTTCAGGGCAGGTCGAAACTGGTCCAGAGCCTAGAAAGGCTAAACTGAGGAGGCTGCATTGCTCAGGCCCAGAAGAGCAGGGGCCTGAACCTGTGCCTGAGGGAGACTGGCTGATCAGCACCATTCCTCAGAAGTCCCCCAGCACCTCACCCGTGTGCTGTCCCCAGCATGCAGGGAGGGTGCCCTGCACCACATCCACCCAGGCCCAAGACTCCTGCATCCCTTACTCTGGCAGTACCCCACAAATCTCTCTGCCTGCTCTGGGCTCTTTAGCAAACACCCTTGCTTCAATTGATTCACAAGTAAACTTAATTTCTAAGTTGCAAATCTGAACACATCCTTGCATTTTTAAAACCCATCAAAAGCACCTCCTTACCCATAGCCTGAGATCTGTTAGCCCAGTGCACAGGACCCTCCCTAATCTGGCCCCAAACTCTCATCCTTGTCTTGTCATCCCTGCTCCAACACATCTACCTCTGTCTCTCCTCCATCCTCAAATCACTCTAGTGCTCTATGTGAGCCTTTGCTCATGGGTTCCTTCTACCTTGAATGCTTCCTCATCCTTCCCTTCCTGGACAATTCTGGCTCATAGGCCCATGTCCCCTCCCCTGTGAGATTTCCCCGACTCCTCGTGGTTAAAATGAACTCTCTTCCTTCACAGGGTTTCCCCACCAAGGTGAATCTTGAGATCAAGGTTAAGTAATTAACAAGATGAAGCAAAGGGAGAACAGAGAAAGGTGATTCAGGCAGACAGACCCGTGGGCAAAGTCTGGGGTGGGAGAGATTGTGGGGGTTTGTGCACCAGCAGGCGGCAGTGCGGGAGGCTGGACAGTAAAGTGTGTGTGTTATGTGGGTGTTGTGCATGTGTTAGGGGACCAGGTGGGCACGGCCAGAAATGAAATCAAAGAGATAGGCAGTCGCTGTGGAAGCATGACTTACCTTCTGGTGATGGGGAGACGCTGAGTGATGCAGGCAGAAGCTGGGCCAGCTCGCAGTTGGCTTCCTCAGCCTCCTCCTACGGGGCTGGCCCTGGTTGGCAGATGATATGGCTGGAGACTTTCTCCGGAATTCTCTGTCATGGTGAGCTCTCACTGACACCCGGCAGAGGGACTATCCTTTCTCAGACCCTGGAAACTTTGGCTCCAAGGGTCCCAGGACTTCTGGTTTGAGGATAGTTGAACAGAGGAAAACCCTGGACTTGCCCCTCAGGCTTCATCCTGTTTTAAAGTTGCTGCTCATCTGAGTGAAATGGTGTCTGGGAGACAAAGACCCTCCAGCTGGGGTGAGGTCAATGGTGTAGCTCAGGCTTGACTGCCTTTTGTGTTTCAACCAAATGGACTGTTTGCTTCAAACAGCTTCCAGAACTCAGGCTGTATCCAAGAGGACATGGGTGCCATCAGGATGGAAGAAAAGGGCAGTGTCCCAGCCTGAGCCCAGAGATTCTGCCGGGGAAGAGCTTGTGCTGAGGGGGCCCCACAGAAGCCTGTGTTTTCATTACTAAGCAACTTTAGGAGGAGTGTGTTTGGGGGAAAAAAAAGACGGTGGGATAAGAAGTCTGCAATAATGGGTGCCATGTGGAGGGAAGGCAAAGTTACCCAGTGAAGAAATAGAAAACATGGTTTATATTTTCAACAGTCGGAGAAAGAAATGAAAACTGAATATTTGCTGCACCTGTGAAAACATATTTGATCATGACGGCAAGCCCAGCATTCTTAGTGTGGGATTCATATTTCATAACTCGTGTTCAAACAAGAAAAATGATTATAATGTTAAGTATTTCCTGAGTTTATTTTGATGGATGACAGAATAAGTACTGTATCTTTCACTCATTAAAATACAGATTGGTGTAATTTAATAAATGAACTTAATACACAGATGTTCCAGGCTGTTTTAGCAGGGTGTATATTAATCAACTTCTTTATATATGATCCTCTTTTATATTTTTTAAAGAAACTTGCAGGAGCCAAGAATTTATTAGATTTGCATGCTCTAGGACGAGTATCAGATATCAGGTACATGCAGGAGTGTATTAAGATGAAACAGAGCCAGATCTGCAGAGCAGCCAGGCCCCCATGAGGGTCAGCCCTGGGCTCCCGGCTTGCTCTCTGGGTCATCTCACAGAGGTCTTGGGTCCCTGCTGGATTTGCTTGCTGCTGCTGATGCCTCAGGCCCACTCAAAGGTGCCTCTCGAGACCCAGGTGGGAAGTGGTGGCCTTGGACACTTTGGCGGCCCAGACTGGGAAGTAGCTCTGTGCTGGAAAGATGCCTGCAGCCCATCAGAGGCCTCCAGGGCCCGTCTCAGTTTCCCCAGCCTCCCCCTGAGGCCTCTCAACCCAATGCCACTGTCCCTTTTCTCTGACTGAGTCTGTTTTGCATGAGGGAAGCTTGTCTCACTAACAAGACCACAAATCCCTGAAGGCAGAAGCTGTGCCTTCTCCATCCCTCATGATCCCTGCTTCATGAATTTGGCTGGTCTGTACCGAATCCATCCATCAGAGAGCCAGGATCAGCCTCCCAGTGGACCTGGCTTTGAAAGGGGAAACAGAAAACCCAGCTTAGCTGTTCTAGAGGGTTCAGTCTGGGAGTGGTTGATGGTGTGAGGACATAGAGTCAACTTTTCTCTCTGGCTGTGTTCTGGCCCTGCAAAGGAGAGAGAAACCCTGTGAGTGGGGATGTCCCTTTGGCCACCCTCTTCTCTCCTTTGCAAATCCTGTTGAAAAGTGATGTGGGATCTGGGGGAGTCATCTTCAGCTGGCAGTGTGTTGGGGGGGGGAGCTGGGTGGTGTCTTATGCCAGGGAACTTGTTTTTACAGCCTGCTCTGTTCACGGAGAGGATGTAGTTGTCTCTCAAAACACCGTGCACATGCTCTGTAATCCCGGAACTGTAGTCACCCTACCTGACACACCACACTGGATAGAGACCCCTGAAGAACCCTCATCTCATCCTTTCAGCACTTGTCTCCTCATTAGTGTTTAGCTCAGGCCCCCAGTCCTGCTTTGGTTGCCTGGGTAGATTGCGCAGGTTGGCTTGTATGGCTTATGTGAGATAAGCTGCCACGCAGAACACAGGCCCTGGCGTCTCCTTGGTTCCCCCAAGGATGGGTGCTCACTGGCAGCTGCAGCCTGAGCCGGCCCATTTCCCCTGCAGCCCCCCGCACCTCTCAGTGGCTCATCAATCACACGGGCAGGTCCTGCGGGTGGGTAGTGGCTCTCCTGTCACATGCCTGTTTGCAATAAGCTCTGGCCATAATCATTAATCATTCATTGAGGCTGTGGTTAGCGGCCCTCAGTCAAGGGGATGGTTTCAGGTTTTCCGGGCTAAGTGCCTCTCCAGCAAGCATCCTCCTCAAACCTTTCATGTTCAGTCATGTGATGTCCTGGGCATGCTGTGCTGGTCACTAAGGCCAGCTTTGTTCTGGAGGGCTGTTCTGCATGCTTTCCTCAGGGCCAGTGGAAGAGAATTCTGAGACCCAGCTCCAGCTCAGTTAGGCTGAAGCATCCAAACATTCCCCAAGCACCTCCTAGTTGTACGGGCCTCTGACACTGGGAAAGGAAAAGTCCTGCAAGTGCCAAATCAGGAGTCGGAACACGCTACACCCAGAGTCAAGCCCAGCTCCACGGGGGTCCAGCTTGGCTCAAAGGGTAGGGATTCCAGGGTTGGGGGCTATACAGGATAGGGAAGGGGCTGGGGATTGACGGATTTGAAATGCTAACTGGATAGTGTAGATGGTATCGAGATGTTACTGAGGTTGATGTCCCAGCCTTCATTTCAGTATCTTTCTCTAAGAATGTTTCTTGCCAAGACAATGTATTAATTGTGTGACCATCCATTGAGGTTCTACTTTGAACCAATCAAAGAACTGGGTATTCAGAGGCAAGAGAGATCACATCCGGTTGAGGAGATCCGGTGTGGGTGGCTGCATATAAAAGGCAAGACTCGGCTGAGCTGGAAGGACAGCAAAGACTTCCTCAGGCAGAAATGGGTTAGGGAGGGGTCCCCAGGTACACAGACAGGGGATACAAAGACACAGAGGATAGTATGAATCACTGGCGACCAGGATCCTTGCGCTGGGATGGTAGAAGATGAGGCTGGGAGGTCAGGGTGGCATTGAGGCCAGGAATGCCAGGCTGAGGCTCTAGCACTAGGGACCTGGCTGTTACGACCCCGCTCTGTTGGCCCCTGAGCTCTCACCCACTCTTCTCATTCCTGCCATACAAGATGCTTCTCAGTCACCTGAATAGTCATTTTCCTGAAACTTTCCTCTCTGGGCTTTTTTCATACGGTCTCTATCACCCAGAAATGTTTTCCTCTTTCCCTCCTAGAAAATTTCTACACATCTTTCTTTCTTTCTGTATTCCTTGCTTCCTTCCTTCCTTCCTTCCTTCCTTCCTTCCTTTCTTTCTTTCTTTCTTTTAACAAATTTTTAATTTTAAGTATATGGGGTGCAATTCAGGGTTAGGTATGCAAATGTTCATTATGCAGGTACCCTTGTTGATGAGGTGTGCTCCCCGCTCCCCTGGCAGTTTCCTACTACTGCCACTTCTGCCCCTGCCCTCCCCTGGCAGTTTTCCACTACTGCCAATCCCTTTCTTATAGTATTATGATAGTTGTTCATGGTCTGCTTATGAATGAGAACATGTGATACTTGGTTCTTTGTTTCTGTGATAAATTACTCAGTATTATAGCCTCTAAGTTCACCTAAGTTGCTGCGAAGTTCATAACTTTGTCCTTCTTCATGGCTGTGTAATATTCCATCATCTACACATCTTTCAAGATCCAGCTCAGACCCCATCTCCTCCTTGTAGCTTTCCCTGACTGCTGTGGTCTGCATGAATTACCCTCCTCCTGGACCACACACTGGAGAGTGTGCTGTGCAGGTTTTTTAGCGGGGGAGGAGGTGGTGGAGGCCTGAGATTTGCTTCTGCCACTTACTGCCTGTGTAACCACCTCAATAACCTCTTCTGCAAGAGGGAAACAATATTGCAAAGAGCTGTGGGTTGCAGTAACTAGAATAAATAAAGTGGCATGTGTAATATGCCTATCTCAGAGCCTAGCATGGAGGAAATACTCAGATGAGGTTAGGCTGTCTCCCCTCCTGATCACATCCTGCCTAGCTCACTGTTTGCCATTTATAGGTAAGTCTTTGCAACCAGGCTGTGAAAGCCACAAGTGGAATCTATGTTTCTGGTACCTTCTGCATCTAGCACAGTAACTGACTGTCGAGGAACATGGGCACTAGGGTCGCCTTGAAACCTACCTTGGCAGAATTCTTTTGCCAGGGAGAAGGAACAAAGCTATCCAGGGCAATCTGGAGATGTGGGAATCAAGTTTGTTTGTTTGTTTTTCTCATGAATGTTCTGATTAAGCCAGAAACTTCCTGAAGTCATACAATTCTATCCCCAGAGAAGGATTTGAATAAAATATCCTCTCGCTGGAACAAAATTGGAGATAATTATTCCAGTGGTTTTCAAACTTTGTAAAGGACTGGAACCATTTTTCCAATGAAATTGTATATGGAACCTTAAGCTATAAAAACACACAAAACATTATTTGATGAAGATATGCATGCTTATTTATTATTTATTTAATTGTTGATTTAAAATAAGTAAACTCATTCATGATGACAAATGTAGTTATTTTATAATCTTAAGCTTATGACAAATAAAAAAGCACAATGAGGCTGTTTTAATCAGCACCAATATTAGAAATTAGGTATTATGCGGACCCATGTCTTATTTCAGTTTTCTTCCATCTTGTATTTTGTTTTCACAGCCTGGAGAAAACCCTCATTTACAGTTCTGAGAAGAGGCAAATGATTACTGTTTTGTGACAGTTTGTCGTGTGGTCTCAATGCCCTTCAACAAATCAGACAAGTGGCAGGATGAGCTCTGTATTGAGGTGTCCAGAAAAATAAGTTAAGTTGGTCACGGGAGTTGTCAGTCAGCACAGTGTTAGGAATGGCCTATCTCATCTATCATATTTTTAAATCCCAGTGTAAGTAAGAATATTTTTTAAACAGTAAGTTTTAAAATAAAATATTTCTGAAGCCTATAAAGTAATTTTGTGGGTCTCTGGGGTCTGGAGCACATGATATAAAAACAGTGATTGAGACCACCCTTGTATATCACAGATGAACAAACTGAGGCTTGGAATGTGGCAAAGACACATTAAAGCCATGCAGAGAATTGGTGGGGGGCTGAGGTGAGAATTTGGGCCTTCTGCATACCACTCTAGACTTCTTTCAACTATATTCACTATCTTTTCCCCCTAATTTGTACTAGTAAAAAAGTGTTTTTGTTGTTATCTGTTTTTTTAAGCAGTTAGACACCCCAACTCTGTAGTTCGATTTATATCTGAGGTCTTCTTACATTTCAGTGATGAGCAGGAAACAGACCGCTTACTGGAATTAATAGTACAACCCGGAAATCTCCATTAGTGTCTTCCCATCTCACGGAGAGAATTCTGCCCTGGTGACAGATAATTGAAATGGATTTGGCTAGCAAGGCCTATATAGTAATGGTGATTTTATGTTTGTTCATCTGTCAGAAAAGTAAAAAGCAAAGCTGGTAATTTGTGTTAACTAAGCACCTTCATTATAAGAACTCAAGGGAAAGGGTGGAGAACAGAACATTTTTTCGTACAGCTGTCCCGGATCCTGAGGATGATTTGTGTCGTTAAGGAGAAATTCTAATAATGTTGAGCGTATGGAAAAGTTTAAGGCAAAGATGATGGGTCATTTTCCAAGTGCTCGGCTTGAATATCAAGAACTATGCAGCTTCCTTTCCCAAACTCCTGTTTTTCCCGGCTGGGCGATCTCATATTGTGCTGCCTCCCACAGGCTGCAGAAGTAATCTCCATGGACTCCCAGCCCTCAGATGGCACCTCCCTGGTGAACCATGACTAGGCAGTGAGTGTTATAGGAGGAACCAAATTGCCTACTCTTCACCTAAGAAGGCAAGAAAAGGCCTTGTTCTTGAGTTTGTTGGAGGCTCATGCACTGCAGCTGCAGTCATTCCTTCAACCTCTCACTCCTGAACCCAGATTCTAGTCTGGAGTGTGCTCAACACCCAATTCCTGGCAACAGTTTAATTTCAGGACACTGCCGCATATCTTAAGGTAGCCCTTTCTGGGTTGCTCTTACTTGCAGGGAGAATAGGCTAATGGTTCCCACCGGACTTTTCTGCCCCCAGGCATTTTTTCCTCCACCTGCTCATCCAAGGAGCCTTGAAAGCCCTTCTCAGGAGTCAGAGCCTTTCCTGCACTGGCTGCAATTCAGAATAGAAAGGGCGATTCCCCAGAAGAAGCACTAAGGACTGTCATGTTGGGATAAGTGGCTGGTATTGCCTCTTCTTTGAGACCAGACATTTCTATAGGGTATAGAAAGTATGAGGGCCCTGGGAGGCTGGAAATGTAGGACAGGGCCCCTTAGAAGAGAGGAGAGGAAACAGAAAATTTGAGGTATTCAGATGGACTGGGTTGTCTGACCTGTTTTGTCCTAGGAAAAAGGAAGTGAAGAAAGAGCCCCTATCCTGTGGCATATTTTTAAGGTGAAGTTGTTTTCTGCTTCTTGAGACAAGGAAAGTCCTTTTTCTGACCACCCTTAACTAAGAAAGGTGAGTGATTCTTTAACCTGCAACAGAGATCCTCTCTCCATAAAAAGGTTCACAACTGAACTCTCTCTCTCTCTCTCTCTCTCTCTCTCTCGTCAGGGTCTCACTCTGTCACCCAGACTGGAGTGCAGTGGCTTGATCATGGCTCACCACAGCCTCAACCTCAGGCAATTGCTCAGGCAATCCTTCCTCCTTAGCCTCCCAAGTAGCTGGCACAGGCACATGCCACCACACCCAGATAAGTTTTTTGATTTTTTTTATAGAGGCAAGTTCTCTCTGTGTGACCCAGGCTGGTCTTGAACTCCTGGACTCAAGCAACCCTCCTTCCTGCCTTAGCCTCTCAAAGGCATGAGACACCGCACCTGACTCACAGCTGAGCTTTCTTAAAGAGCAAATTTCAAATAGGACTTGATTCACATACACAGAAAGTGATTTGCCCTCTCACCTCCAAGAACACATCTATTATGTAAAGTAAAATTCTAATTGGGCCTCAGAGGTAATTAAAAATAGACAATTTTTTTTGTCCTGTTGGGGAAGAAGGTGTTCCTGCCATATAAATAATGTTTGCTAATTCTGAATGCTATAGCATTTGACTCATAGACAAATGATACCGGGGCCTGTAGAGAAAGTGAGAGAGAAGAATGCAAGCTTTTTGGTCTTCAGCTCAGGGTATTCCATGTGGCCTTGAGTTTTAGCTGGTCCAGTATGGCTGACACTTCAATGTGAAGTGATGTACTGTAACCAAACTTAAAGAAAAATGTTATCCTTTGAAACCAACACATGCCTCAGCACAGCTGCTCCTGACTGCAGCTGCAGATGGCGAACCCTCCCTAACCCACACACAATTTTCTTGGCTAATTCGGAACATCTTCCCTGTATGGCCACGTCTCTCAGGAATTTGGACACAAGGGCACAGTCGAACACCTCTCCCATTACTGGGTTCAGAATCTTCTTTCTGAGGACGTTGTACATGAAGAGTTAAAGGCAAGCCTGACAAAACAAAGATCAAAATGTTTGCCAACGCATCTTAAAAAAAAAAAAATCACTCTTTCTCTTGGAGCCTTGGTTGACCTTTATGTGTGAGGGGGTGGAAATGTCCCCAGGAAATCTTAAAAACCTCAGAGGAAGCTGTTGACACATTTCCAGAGAACTGGGTTTTTGTTTGTGTTCTGCAGGGAGAGAATAACAGATGGGCTTTGACATACTCCAGACAGATGGGTCTAATTCCACAAAGGTAGATTTCTTTTTGGGGGGTAATGTTTTATCACTGGCAGAGTTACAAGCCCAGGCTAAGTGGTTTCATGGCATTATAGCTGGGTCCTAGTAGGATGGCAGTTTTTGAAAAATTATAAAGAATAGTTTCTGGGAAGCAGAAGTCTTCCTTGTCTAGGCAAGCCACCTAAGTCTCATCTGAAGTTTTCTCATTTGTAAGCTGGGATAGTGAAAAAGGACTAGCCACACCCCAGAACCATTGTGAAAACTGGATGAGACACTGGAGAAACATGAAACACTTTGTAAGCAGTAGAAGGCTGCGAGTACTCAGCAGCATGAACCTAGGAGGGCCATGACAGGGATTGGCAGGCTGCAGGGGATGTGGCCATACAGGGCGAGACCTGAGGAAAGACAGAAGGGGAGTGCAGGAGCACTTGACTTAACTCCAGGGAGAGACACTGTCTTTTTCTCCACAGAAATATACAGTCTTCACTGGAAGATTCACACCTCCTTTCTATTCTGGCTCAGTGGTTTCTAGTCCAATAGGCATAAAAAGCTGCTGCTGGGTGTATTAATCTCCTCGGAGTTCCTTGGGCATGGGACCAGAGGCAACCCCCCTTCCCCAAATGGGTAAGCCCCTGCTGAATTGACCCAGAAGTCAGCTGAAGCCTCCACATCCCTGAAGTCCTTACTGCCCAGCTCACCTTTGTTGCAGGAGAGAGGGTGCTGGAACATCCACAGAGAGAACACTGCACGAAGCACAGTGGCAGTAGTCAGGAAAGATGGGGTAAAATTTGAAGGTGGCTTGTCTTGGGTGATTACCCTGAAATGAAATCTGATGAATCCTGTGTAGTCTGGGTTCATAATCCTGGAGAACACTAGTCTTTGGTGTTAAAGTGCTTGACCTGGACTCAGGACCATGATTACAACCTCTTGTGGACCACATAAGCAGAGGCAGTGGAGTCCCTGAAACCCAAGTCTGAGTTGATTTCAGAATCCCAGAATCGTTGGGCAGAGTATCTGAATAACAGAGATGCTCAGCATCATCCCTTTTCTTCTACTCTTCCCCCTCCCCCCACTACCTGAAGAATGCAATATTTGGTCCAGTCAGCTCCCCATCAGAGGTCAGAGCTGGAGCTCTCCAAGGTGCTGATGGTCAGGCCAACTCCCCCAGAGGGCACAAGGCACTGCAAATATATCTTGAAGCCCACCAGGGTATCTAGGGAACCTTTCTTTGCCTCCATTCTTTTGTGACCCTCTGATAGGCTTGAGTGAAAGAAGATGCTGCTTAGGCCTTCCAGACTGGAAGATTGACCAAAGTCTCTGAGCAGATCTGAGAATGTAAGGATGATGCATCCCTAAGATGCCTGGAGGAGCTGAGCTCGGGAGAAGCTCTGGAAGCAGCTACCCTAGGGCCAGTTGTGTTCATACCAGTACATTCTCCTCACCCTGAAAAGAAGGAAAATGCTTCTTTTAGTAAGACTCTAAACATGGGTGGATGCAGGGGGAGGTACTTGGGGCTTCTTCTTGATAGACTGTTGATTTGACCAGTGAAACCAATTGAGGATTTTTGAGTAGTTCAGGCTGGAAATGAGCACTGAGTTAGGGCAGTGACCTTATCACTGGGGGAATCCTAACAGTTTATGGCAGCAAAACTTAGTGATCATTGGATGAGAAGGTAGGAGAGGAAGGTTGGAGTCACCCTTAACTCTCAAGTTAATGGCTTGGAAAACTGGATAGATGGTGATACCATTCACCAGGAGAAGTAGCAGGTTTGGTGGGGGGTGGGGGGGGAGTGAAATAACACATTCAGTTTTGTATGTTGAATGTGAGGTGCCAGTGGTTTTTTCAGACAGGCTGTCCAGCAGGAATTGAATATCCAACTCTAAAGCTCAGCAGAAAGGTCTGGATTGACATTAGAAATTTGGGAATCATCAGAGAAGAGGACATGGTAAAGAATAGGAGATGAAATCAAGCAGGAAAAATGTGTCAGATGAGGGGAGGGGAAGAGAGAGAACAGAACTGTGATTGAATGTCTACATTTGCTGGGCATTCTGAGGTTCTCATTTATCAGAGGTGCTGGTCAATGAACCTGACACAGGGCTCTTGTCATCTGCTTACAGACTTAGCCAAACTCACACCATTCCAATCACTTCCCTTCCACTATCCTCTGGCCACAGACATCTTTTCTTCCCCCAACATGCTAAGCTTGTTCCTGCCTCAGAGCCTTTGCATTTGTTATTTCCTTTGCCAGGAAAGTTCTTTCCTCACCTGCTTTTCATGCAGGCTCCTTCTCACTATTTATGTATCCACTCAGATGGAACCTCTTTGGGAAAAGCTTTCCATAACAAACTTATTTATGTAGTAGTTATTCTTCTAAGTCCCTCTCTATCACCACAACCCTGCTTTATTTTCTCTGTAGTACCTATTATTATCAGAAGATTATATTATATAATCATTTACTTTTTACCATTAGTTTCCCCCAACAAAAGTGTAATCTTGAGGGTGGGGACCTCATTGCCTTATTCACTGCTACAGTCATTGCTTACTTCTAGAACAGTACCTGGCACATCATAGCTACTCAATAAACAGTTGTTGAATGAATGATAAAAGTGTATTATAGAAAGAATGAAAACACAAAACTGTGAGATTCCGTTCAATGAGGCACTTACCGACTGTCTATCCAGTGTCAGTCACTGGAGTACATAATACAGACACCGATAAATAATCATGGTCTCAATAATCTGGGAATTCATAATTCAAAAAGAGAGATAGAAATATGAATACATACTTTTTGAAAAGGGATTTTCTATTAGAGAAATAAATACCAGAAGTTATGGGAATTCAGAAGAGAGATACTTTATAGATCCTGGAGGTCATGAAAGGCCTCTTGACCAGGCATGGTGACTCAAGCCCATAATTCTAGCACTTTGGGAGGCTGAGGGTGAGAGGATTGCCTGAGCCCAGGGGTTAAAGACCAGCCTGGGCCACTTGGAGAGACCTTGTCTTTACAATAAATAAAAAAAAATTAGCTGGGCATGGTGGTGCACGCCTGTAGTTCCAACTACTTAGAAGGATGAGGTGGAAGGATCTTCTGAGCCCAGCAGGTTGAGGCTGAGGTGGTCATGATTGTGCCATTGCACTCCAGTCTGGGCAACAGAGTGAGACTCCACCTCAAAAAAAAAATAAGAAAAAAGAAAAAAAGTAAAGAAAAGAAAAGAAAAAAAAAAAAAGGAAAAGAAAAGAAAGGCTTCTTTTAGGAAGCTGAGTTTTGAGGGAGGAGTCAGAGTTAGATATGAAGGGGGAACATGAAAAAATCAAGAGTTAAATTCTGGAGGCGAGGAAAATGGAATGAATCAAGAGTACTAGAATATCTTTGAAAAGGAAGAAGGAGCTCATTTCCTTGGAATTTAAAAAGAAGGAGATGAAAATGAGTGTCAATATGGAAAAACTTGCAGGTGTAGATGTAAGAGAAAGATGTTGGTATGGTTCCCTCCTGGTTGCCAGGATTCTGCGGGTATGAATATTACCTCAGCATTCATTTGTCCACAAATGCCAGGACAGTCAGAGGAACTCAGGTTTTGATTCAATAAAGCAAAAAATGCCCATGGTAAGAACTGCCCCACATTGGAAAGAGTTGCCTCTGGAGGCAGTGAATGCCTCATCCCTCACTGTGTCTGAGCAAGATGATTGCAGGACTTGGGCTCTAGATTGGGCATTGTTGTCTATTGCCATAGGTCCTTCCTAGCATTGATGCTGTTTTATTCTTCTTATAGGAGAGGCTTAGCATACCAAGGTTGTCTCCATGAGGTGTGTATTAGTCAGGGTTCTCTAGAGAAAAAGAATCAATAAAAATAGCTTCCTATCTCTCTCTCTCTCTCTCTCTATCACCTATCTATTTAATCTTCGTCTATCTATCTATCTATCTATCTATCTATCTATCTATCTATCTATCATCTACCTGAGATTTCTTTTAAAAATTGATTCATGATCATGGAGGTTGGTAAATCCAAAATCTGTAGGGTTGACCAACAAACTGAAGACCCAGGACAGAGTTGAGGTTCCAGCTCAAATATAAAGAAAGTCTGGAGGTAGAATTCCCTCTACCTGTGAGATGTCAGGCTTTTAATGGATTGGATGGGATTACCCACTCATATTATAGACAGTAATCTGCTTTACCCAAAATCTACTGATTTAAAGGTTAATCACATCTAAAAAATACCTTCATAGCCATATCTAGACTAGGCTTTGACCAAATATCTGGGTACCATAGCCTAGCCAAGATGACACATAAAATTGACCATCACATGATGAGACACGCACTATGAGCCTGTTCACACCCAGGTCAGCTGTGGGTAAATAAATAATATCCACCAGTTTCTTCCCAGTCACTTTAGGGGCCCAGATGTCCCTTCTTCTCACTCTGCTCACTACAGACATGCACTTGCAGATAAAAGAGCAGGGGATGCCCTTCTCAGGAATTTCTTCACATTCTTAACCAGTCATATTTGCTCATTATGACCTCGTCTCTCCAGATTCTCCAATATGATTGTCACATCAGACTCCTTTTTTCTGACAGCACATTTTGAACACTCTTGATTCTTTGTCTAGGGATTCTTCCTCACATTTGATTCTGGTATTGAACACATTGCCCCTTAGCAGGTAATGGATGCTTCAGTTCCCACACTGTCCCTTGCAGGTATGGAAAGTTTATGAGACAAAAAAATTCTCATTTTTGTTTCAAAGCTGGAAAATGTCAGATGGAGAAGAATTCTATTACTTGCCTCAAAAAAGTCTCTAAGAGAAAGTGTAATGCTGCCAACAATGGGTTTTCTGCATAGCCACACCATTCCCCATCTGTGTCAGAATCCTCAGTGCATTTTTCAAGCTTAGTGTCTAAGACATCTCCAGCCTAATAAGAATAAGGTGCCCTGGGCTGGTTCCCAGTCAGGGAGGGAGTGAGCAGATACACATTCCTTTGAAGCCGGTTTCAGATTCTGGAATGCTTTACTGAAAACCACACAATCTCAGGAGAGATTCATCACCTTCTGATGCTGCCTTTGGATTAGGTCAGGACAGGGGCCCTGAACCCCTGAATGAGACAGTTATCTGCCCTGATTAGTGGCTTCCTGTGTGGTGGCTGCAGGATTTATTCCGAGTTAGGTTGGGTAGATCTGGCTGAAATTCAGAGTGAACTCCCGCCTCATCTCCTCTCTATTCCTCCTCTTTCTTCTTCTCCACTTAGCTCCTACATACTCATGGCTGAGAGTTGCTCACAGCATGAGGATGGAGATTCAGTTATTGGATATATGGATGGAAGCCCCAGGGCCAGAAGCACAAGCAGGGAAATTCACCTCTGGGCTTGGACCTAGAGACATTCTCCTGCCCGGGAGCTGGGGATAGGGTTTGGCTGCCCAATTTCACATTGAGGTGGAGCTGTCCCAGGCAGGCAGCTGTGGGAGCAGTCATGTATGAGGAGTCAAGTGTCTTGATTCTTCTGCTCCCTTCCTTGTGATGCCAGACAAGTCACACAGTTAGAGAAAAGTGATCCCAAATGTAATTTTGGGAATTATCTTTCCATTCTCCTACTTTAAAGTTGAGGAAGCTTCAAGAAGTCACAACACTGGCTTTAGGTCCTAGAGTGAGGTTATGTCAGAACCAGAACTAAAATTAAAGTGTCCCAACCTATATATTTCCCATCATTGACTCCTTCTCCCCTTAATTACTCTGGACTTCAGCTATTTTTCACTTTCAAATGGGAACCAGTAACATCTACCTCTCAGGTCATTGTGAAAATAGAATTCAATCATCAAAATGTTCTAAAAAGGTGACACTGTTGGCTTCTCAGAAGACTCCTGGATCCCAGGAGTGGCACCAACATTTTTGTCCTGGCCATCCCACATTTGATGCAGTCCAGCAAGGGTATAGGTATGAACTGCACAGTGAGGATGCCAGAGGTGATGCCCAGCTGGTGCTGAGATGTATATCCATAACTGCTGTGAAAAACTGAAACATTTGTTGCCCCAAAGTCTCTGCATGCCCTTCTACTGCCTTGGCCCCTCCTTATATTCATTGCTGGACCTCCTTACAATGCAGAAATTAAAGGAGCAACATGTGGCCCAGCGGGAGGTCTCTAAGGACCCTGCTGCAACCCTACTACCAGGCAGCATCCATTCTGTTGTGTTGGTGCTCCTATCTTACCATATATTTTGAGTGTCATTGTCTTGGTTATCTCTTGTTATACAACAAACTTCCCTGAAAATTATTATTATTTATTATTATCTTTCAAAGCTCTATGGGTTGATCAGGGTCAACTGGATGGTTCCCTAGGTCTTCCATGTGATTGCAGTCAGATGGTGGTTAGGGCTGAAGTTATCTGAAGGTTCTACTGGGATGGACATTCAAGATGGCTTATTTACATGGCTGATCACCGGTGGTGGCCATCAGAGCAAATGTATTTGACCTCTCCAAGTAGCTTAGGCTTCTCGCCGCAAGGTGACCAAGTTTCCAGAGACAATATCCCAAAAACCAATGTACCCAAGGTGGGAAGCAGAGCTGGCTCTGTACCATCTTCACTGTATTCTACTTGTCAAAGTGATCAAGGGCCTTCCTACATTCAAGGGTATGGCAGAACATTAACACCACACTGCAGAAGAGCATGTGGGATGGGAGATATTCATCTTTGTAAAATACAATCTGTCCTCCTCACTGTAGGAAAAGCTTACCAGACCAGCTCAACCTTTCTGAAGTACCCCCTCTCTCCTCCACAGACAGGCCCGCTTCCACTAGGATGGGAGAATCTCCTGCCTTCTCTGGAGCTCCCTCTCCTTTGTTTCATCTCTCCATCTCAGAAAATAGCTGCCAGCAGTTCTTCACATTCTTACACCAAAGGCCTGCACAGATATTTTGAGTCAGATTTGCATCAATTCCAACATGGTACACCATTTCCCGGCTAAACTGGAGGATGACATCAACCTCAGGAGTGTGAAGCAGACCGGTGTGGAACTGCCCCTATGTGTGTGCTGGCCAGGAGAAGAGAGTGACAGAGATCTTTGGGCAAATTTTGGACCCTGCCAGAGAAATGAGTCCTGAGATAATGACTGAATACATAGTGTGTCATGAATGAGCTATCTGAAAGGGGCTTTGCCTTCCTCAACCAAGTCAGAGCTCCATATAGAAGACATTGAATCCTCACTCCTACATGCAGGCTCACATCTACCTGAATTGCATTTTGGAAAGTGTTTGGAAATCTCTTGTTGACCTCACATTCTGTGGGTCAGAGCAGGACTTGGGGTCTTCACCGTCCGTCATTATTATCTAGAGTCCTTCCATTCACCTTATTCTCCTTTCCCATTGTGAAGTGTGGGTGCATCTGCAACCCATGTCCCCACCATGCCCTTTCATAGCACCTCTCCCTGTTGAACTCTGGCCAAGTTGTCTTAGGGAGAAGAATTTGTGTGCCCTTCTTTTCAACTAAGAAAAAAACGAAGTGACTCTTGGTTTCTCTCCATCCAACCAACCCCCAATGTGCTTTTTAACTGAGGGAAAATCTGTTATTCATAAAGAAAAACAAAAGATGATAAATTATAGGACCTTGTAAAATATATTAACATGAATCCACACTTTCTTCTGGATAATTGAATTTAGAGTGACATCAGCCAGAATCTGCTGCTTATGCAGGAATGCCAGCCTCCCTCGGTTGTTTTTCATTCTTTTAGTATGATCCCACAAAGGCCTGGCTAAGTCCAAGAACCTCCATTGTCTCCAGGCCAGCACGTGCTGTAATCTTGTCCACAATTTCATTGCTCAGTCTGAGTTAGGAGCTTCATTAAAATGATATGTCTCTCTCAGAGTTGTAAATGACAAGTGACCTTCCAACAAAATGTGGCCTCATTAGAAGACAGGAAAGAATTAAATGTCAGGATGCAGGATGGTAAGGTTTTGGTATTTATGAAGGTCAAATCAAGGGTGAATAATATAACAGAGTATTCCACTTAAAGTCAGACCAGTGTTCTTGGAGACTACTGCTGCTGCTGCTCTTTGGTGCTGTAAGAAATGAATTTTCTGTAGACTTTGCTTGTATTGCAAGGTTGTGGACTGTTTATGGTTTGCATGAAACCACCACCATATTTTAATTATAATTGGATGACTGGTTGGGGAAAAAAACTGGAAGGTGTCCAGAAATAACTTGTTTCTGCCAATGGTTTTAAGCTTCCCTCCTACCAATTATTCATTGGTGAAGTGGCATTTTGCCAAAGAAGAGACTTCAGGAGACAGGCAGCCTCACTCAACTGAGAATCCCTGTGACTTGGCTCTGGTGAACTTCCTGTCTTTGTAGACCTTGTCTTTATCTCTTCAAGTAATAGAAGAAGTCTGATTTTAAAAGCCAAGCTCAGTTCAGTTCACTGCCTAGAGGCTACTCAGAGGAATGAGAAAAGGACTTTGGGTTTGTAGGAGCTGGCATTCTGATTGGCATGAGCTCAAGATCTGGATGGTGGTTGTTGGAGTAAGAATCAAGATAAATTGGGGGGGGGTGTGTGAAAGATGTTGAGACTTACTGAGGTAGTCCATCCCAGGTCCAAGGAGTTTGTCCCCTTGGGTCCCCAGTATCTTTGGAGTTCAGGGTGCAGGGCCACCATGTAGGGTTATGTAGGCTATGCACCATGGTAACCAGTTAAAGGGGTGACAGGTGGTCTAGTTTTAGCCAGTGTTCCATTTGTCAAGCTCTGGGGCTGGGCTGCATCCATCCAGAGCAGGGGTCAGCAAACTGTGACTCATGAGTCATATTAGCTCTACCACCTGATTTTGCGAATAAAAATATTTTGGAACACAATTGGGCCCATTTGTTGATGTGCTTCTATGTCTGCTTTTGTGTTACAATGGCACAATTAAGTAGTTGTGAATGAGACCTTATAGCCTGCAAAGCCTAAAATATTTATCATCAGGCACTTGATAGAAAAATTTTGCAGACAACTGATCTAGGAGGAAAGGGTACATTTTTCTAATTTGCACAATGTGCAGTCTTCCTGCCAAGTCAGAGTTGCGTCTTGAAGATAAGGCTTTCTTTTTCTAATTTGCCCAGAAGTGCCTTATCGGTTAGCAGGGCCCTCAGGAGGAGATCCCTGTCATGCCTTGAGGGTGGAAGCCTCACGCCAGCCTCTGTGGTGGAGGCTCACAGGGCCTCTCTCCAGCCCATTGCAGGCTGTTGCTGAACTGTTGCTTAGAAGTGCTGTTCGTGGAGCCAGGGACTAGTTGTAGCAGCTCCCAGAGGTAAAACAAATGCTTTCCTTGTTCCTTTTCCAAATAACCATAAAGAGAAGGTTTGTTTTTGGATCTTTGTCGCTGGCCACTCCATAAAGAAATGCAAACTGTCTCATGACTTATCATCAACCACTTGTTTACACAGCAGGGCTGATTGACACGGTTTATTTTTCTGTGGTTTTTCTTATAATCTAAAGTGAAACATGAACTAGAGAATTCTAGTTCCCTTCACCTTTTGTAACCCAGAACCTGCAAGAGAGGTGCTGTTGGTCATTTTTTTGTTGTTGTTGCCTGGGACTGTTTTCACATGTATAAATATTATATATCCCATTCAGATCTGGTCACATCCACCTAAAAGTTCTGGCCAACTATACCTGCACACCTCTAGGGCCCTTCATCCTCCTCAGGGAATCAATGGACAACACAAGACCAATGGTTTGTAGAGCATAAGGTTGGAAGGAGACTCGGAGTTGTCCTCTCTTTTGACAGCTATGGAATCCTTTCACTGGGCAGATGGGAGTCAGCCCCAGTGAGGTGGAGAGGCTTTCCCAGGGCCTCGTAGGTCTCAGTGGTATCTCTTCTGGTCAGCCTTCTGTGGGCAGGATTTGGAGTCCAGACAGGTGATCTTTGTGGCCAGGAAGAGTGCCCAAGGTAGTGCAGACCCCAGGGAGTGGGGTCCTCATAGGAATAATGGTGACAACACTTTTAGCATGCCCAGCATGTGATTCTTTTTTTTTTTTGGAGCATAAATGTTATTATTATTATTATTATTTTATTATAAAGATGTGGGGTACAATTCAGGGTTAGGTATACAAACATTGATTATGCAGGCCCCCTTGTTGCTGAGGTGTGCTCCTTCCTCCCCAGCATGTGATTTTTTACAAAGCTTTCTCTGTCATGATCTTACAGGTCCCCACCATCCACTGAGGCTGACACTACTTCCCTATATTCCATTAATTGTTGTATATAGTTTAAAGATCATCTCAAAAAATCTGTCTGGATGAGATGAGATGACAAATCGAATGGTCTATATGTACTAAAAGGACAATACAATGGGTAATTTAAATT
This sequence comes from Tarsius wallacei, assembly GCA_963574415.1. Classification (NCBI taxonomy): domain Eukaryota; kingdom Metazoa; phylum Chordata; class Mammalia; order Primates; family Tarsiidae; genus Tarsius; species Tarsius wallacei. The sequence goes on along the minus strand of CAUYQG010206157.1, from coordinate 90,775 downwards.
CTTTGGAAAAAAATCCAACAAAACCTCCAGTCTTGATAGCTGTGTCATAACCTTACATTTATTTATTTATTTATTTTTTATTTTAAAGATGTGGGGTACAATTCAGGGTTAAGTATACAAATGTTCATTATGCAGGTACCCTTGTTGATGAGGGGTGCCCCCTCCTCTTCCCCAGGCAGATTCCCACTATTGTCAATCCTGCTTCCCCGCTCCCCTCCTGGCAGTTTCCTGCCACTGTCAATCCTTTTCTTACAGTATTATGACAATTGTTCAAGATCCGCTTATGAGTGAGAACATGTGACACTCTTTGTTCTTTGTTTCTGTGACAGATCACTCGGTATTATAGACTCTAAATCCATCCAGGTTGCTGTGAAGTTCATGATTTTGTTCTTTATGGCTGCATAATATTCCATTGTGTATATGTACCACTTTTTTTTTAATGAAGTCCTCTTTTGACGGGCAGCACGATAATCTTACTTTAAAAAAATTGATTACATAAAACCAGAACAGAAATGTCCTGGGTGAAGAAGAGGTCATGAGACAGAGCTGGAAGTCTGAGGTGGGGGAGCTTGGATCAGGGATGAGGAGGCTACCTTTAGATGGGAGTGCCACAGGGAGTTGCATCTTGTGGGACACCAGTCCAGAGCTCTTAATTGTCTCTCCTTGGAGGAGAGACAAGTCAAGACAGATCCTGACCACCCCCAAAAGCATTGTCAGGGCAATTCCAGGAACTGCAGCCACTTTGCCAGACCCAAAGAGACAGGTTTCTCCCTTCCCTTCCTCCTGGTCATGTGCCACCAGCCTGTTGCTTACATACTCTCGGAGACTGTAGGAGCCCTTGAAGTCGGCCTGGGTGTGTTGTGTAGGACCTAACCAATTCCAAGAGCCATGTGAGGCCTGCTTTCCTTAGAACTTCATGCCATGTTATCACCCTGCCTCCCACAAATTCATACCTCCCCCATACGTATATACATGGTACCACACACAAAGACTCTGCATTGACTATGGGAATCTTTTGTGAAGGATGGTTGGCTCTTTCTCATTTAGCATCTTTCTCATAAGTAAGACACATCAACGAGTTTTATTTATTTTAAAGATGTGGGGTACAATTCAAGGTTAAGGATACAAATGTTCCCCCACCTCAGACTCCCAGCTCTGTCTCATGACCTCTTCTTTACCTAGGACATCTCTGTTCTGATTTTATGTAGTCAATTTTTTAAAAGCAAGGTTATTGTGCTGCCCATCAAAAGAGGACTTGCTTAAAAAAATGTGGCACATATACACGATGGAATATTATACAGCCAAGCGAGTGAATTAGTTCCCCCAAAGTAAGTTGGGGTAGTGTGATTGCTCTTAAGACATTCTGAACTGAGTGTATATATATGCCTATGTGTGTGCATGCATGCGTATGACCGCCTCATGAGAACTTTCTTGTCCTCTCTGCCTTCACTGAGTGAACTTGCATGTGACTAGCAGCATGAGACACTTCAGTGGACATGAGGCTGGGTTTGAGGTCATGGAGAGAGTGAGAACCTTGGGACCTCTCCCTGAAGCCATCTCTCATTTTATGAGTCTCAGCTTTGCAAAAGGCTCTCATTGATTTGAGGAGGCTTTTTGGGCCCCTGCCTTTCCCAGTGGCAGGGGAAGGATTTGATGGTCTGTAGAGACCTGTTCCTCTCCAGCAGTCTGTGCTTCAGGGCCAGGTAGAAGAGAACAAAAGTTCTCTATATTCACGTTGTCTATGAAATCCACCATCAGCGGAAATCAAACTCTGTCCTATGCAGTTCCTCCCGGGTCTACATCTCTAATCAGAAGCAATTCCAAAAAGATGATTTTTTAAATGCAGGGCCAGCTGTTGATTAGTCCCTTGAGTTCTCCTTCTTTACATACCCCTCCCTCTTCCTGTGAGCTGGGTGAATCATTTGATTTTGGTGGAGACCACTTTAATCAGGGCTCCACAGCACAAGGGCTGCAATGTCTAGAGTTCAGGAGACAGGAGTATAGTTCTGCTTCTTCTTGTAAGGAAGGAACCCAGTCCTTGGATTATGACAACTGAAAGAAGGAACCTCCCAGGATTCATTTCACTGAAATCATGGCCAAGAATTCCAAGGGTGCTGCCCTGTGCTGGGAGAGACCGTTGTGAACACCGGCGCAGAGTGGGAGAGATCAAACACACTCCAGCCTTTCAGAGGGGCATCAAACATTTCTTTTTTATTTTTCTTTTTATTTTAAAGATGTGGGGTACAATTCAGGGTTAGGTATACAAACACTGATTATGCAGGTACCCTTGTTGATGAGGTGTGCCCCTCCCTCTCCTAGCAGTTTCCGACAGCCAATCCCATCCCCCCTCCCCTGGCAGTTTTCCACTGCTGCCAATCCCTTTCTTATAGTATTATGGCAAATGTTTCTTAGATACTGGAGTCCTGCACCACAAAAATTAGCCTAACTTTGGAAAGTGTAGATGTTTGCATGGACCCAATCTATTTCCAAGCCAGATAATTTTACACAATGAATCTGTGCTTTCCTCCCCTGCAAATATACTGCTGACTGATGAGTACTCTTCCCACTCTTCCACTACCCAAAGCACTGTCTCTTTAATACCCCTCTTTTCTCAGATGTCTTGTCTTTAGAACATTTCCCCTGTCTATCCTGACCCCTCACCTTTCTGAGTACCAACTCCATGATGGTTGGCATAAGAAATGGCCTTGCTTTGCTCCCAGACTTTTCCTACAGAAGGCCTCCTCTCTCCTATGCAACTATCTCCTATGCAACTATTATCTGTAAGCTTGGTCAATTTTGGGAAAGTGAGGAACTTGACCCAGAAGCTTAACTAGGTAGGCAGGGGCAGGTGGAAGTGAGGTCATGTATAGATCAGAATGCCTCATCAGGAGTACAGCACTGACTTGGCCTGCAGAGTCCAAAAGTGTGGTGTAAACCAGGCCCCAGCTGCTTGGTGGAGGGGGTCTCTGTTCTTCCTGACTTCCCAGGGCCTTCTGTCTTTGCCATGTGTGTGACAGAAAGTTTTAGGTCCCAGAGCTACATCTTGTTAACATCACTAGTATTTTCAAGAGGTTATTTATATCAACAACTGTTCAACTTTTCCCTTACATGGCCCAAGGCCATGAGCACAGTTGCTTTTATCCCTGCTTCTCTTTAGCCTCTGGTATTTTGGGGGCTGACCAGAATTTGCAGAGACTCAGAGGGCCTTTGAGCACCAATTACATAGAAGGAAGGTGAAGAGCTCATGGAGAATGTGGTGGGGGTGGTGGGAGCTGGCTGGGGTGTTTGTCTTTTCAAAGACCACATGGTTTTTCATTTTTAATTCCTGGATTGTACGTTTTTGTGCTCTTGGACATCAAAAGTCTCTGAGAGGAAGAGCAAGATCAATATCAATCTCTTGCCATTTGGTATGAAGATCTCTCCCTTTCTTTCTTTGGTTTCAACATCTTTTGCCTTGGATAATGTCTGTGTAATTGAAGTACATCTGACTGATAAAAAATATTTCTCTCTGGAGCCCAGAAGCATGAGTTCAAAGCTAATATTTGCCAAGAGTACATAACTGCTTAATGGCTGGCATATTTGACAAGCATTTCAAGGTCTTACTGACAGAAGAACCCATTGGTCCTAGAAAGACAAAAAAGATTTAATTTGAAAAACACTCATTTGGTTCACTCATAGCATGAGAGGACACCAGGACATATTATATTGTCCAGGGAAAGGATGATTTGGGGAACTAGTCATGGTTCTCAAATATCTCATGGGAAAAAAGAGGAAACAGAATATGTGCCCCAGAAGGCAGGGGTAGGATTAATAGAAGATCTGAGAGACTGATCCAAGGCCAATAGAAAATAGCACTTTCTAATAATCAAAGGGTAGTGCTATCTCTAGTCCTGGGGAAAGATAACAAGGCGGGGGAATAGTCATCAGTAATGTTGCAAAGGAGTGATCCTATAATGCAAGAGACCTAAGAAGCAAAATATACAATTAAAATATACACTCTGGTGACCCTTAGTAAAATTACACACATACACACACACGCACACACACACACACACACACACAAGTCTGATAAAGACTTGGCTTTAAAACTTTAATGGTATTGTTCATTTTAAGTACAAAAATAATGAAGCAGGATGATGGAGGAAAGAATGGTACAAATTTAGAAATTTATAAGATATTTGATGATCATGTATCTTGTAAAATAAGTAATGATTTTTTTTCATCCAAGATTAGAGTGGTACTGGCAATTTTGGTCAGAAATTGATCCTCTTTTTCAGCTCAAAGGAGAGGGGCTCCTGCTGGAACAGAGTCAAGCCAGGCCTGAGGGGTTGAGGGGAGGGACCACAGGATCAGCCCCTCTGAGACATGAGGAAAGCTGGCTCAAGTCCCCTCCGTACCTACCAACCACATGCACCCATTTTAAACACATATGATAGCACCCAGCAAGAGGATGCTCCTGAGGGCCTCACTGCATGGCAAACCTCAAAGGCCATCAGATGTCCTCCATAGCGTCCACCCCCATTGTGTTTCTCCTCATTTCCTTGAGATAATGCTGGCTGCTGGGTTGCAGTCCCACCCTTTTGCTCCTGCACAAAGGGCACACTCAGGCAACTCAACAATAAAAACAACTCGAAGGGAGACCAGCTGTACTTATAAATAAACATCCCAAGCACATTAATCCGCTGAAGGTTTTTATGAGGGGAAACATAAAATTTCAAATAAAGGGCTAATGGGAAATATGTCCAAAATGTTGGAATTAGTGATGCTCTACAGTAGGGAACTGCCCAGCTAGATCCATAAAACAAAATGTAACTAACAACTGATTCAGTTTTAAGACCCCAGCCCTCTCACTCCCACACCTGAGTTGTATATTTTAACTGAAGGGCTGTTTCATGTTCCAGAATCAGCCCTGTTTGCAAGCAAGCTGTCACAATTTTATGGCCTCAACTTTAAAGAGAAGGACATTTCTTTCCTGGAGAAGAAGGCTAATAGGAGGTAAAATGCAGGGATTATGGGCTCTCCCACAAATCCAGGCTAGCAGATGCGCCTCTTTCTGTAATCACAATGAATGTTTTTTTTTTTTTTTGGACTCCGCAAGGAAGGCCCCTTTCAAACATCCCTGCAGACATGTGCCAGGCCAGATAACAGATTGGAAGCAGACGGTGAGGGGAGCAGGTGTCTAGCTCTTTGGAGTACCTGCTCCTTCCCCCATTTAGGACAGGTAATTGAAAAAAATGATCGGCGATTTTCTTTTTTAAGTGAAAAATGGGAGATGGCATATGGTTAGCATTGTTCCCTGCCCTGGCCTTCACCTCCATTAATGATCTACTTTCTTCCCCCTTCTGGGGAGAGATTGAGCTCTGTTTTACATTCTTTCCTCCTTAACTTTGTACCAGGGCAGAAGAGGAGGGACCGCCCTCCCTTTCTCATAACAGTCTTTGGAACAGTGGAAAGAGCTTGGATTGAGGAGTTAGAATGGGTTCATATCCCTATTGTGCCACTTACCAGCTTTGTCTGACCTCAGACCAGTCATTTATCTGTCATTTTCTCATTAAGAGAAAAGGGTAAAAGACACTAACATCATAGGACCATTGTGGACATTCCATGAGGGGGCCCAAGTGAAAGCAGCTGCTTGGGAAGGCTCAGACTGCTGAGGGGGTCACAGACCTGGCCTTGCCACTTAATTGTTGATCATGAACAGATAATTTCCTGGTTCTGAGCCTCAGTTTTCTCTTCTATAAAATGGGAATAATAACCCCCTCACAGGGTTGTTAAGAGGATTAAAGGAAATATGCACAGAAAGTACCTAGCAGACAGCTTGCTGTACCCAATGAACCTTTACTATTCTTGCTATTATTTAAGCAGACAGCAGGCTGTTTTACAGTCTGACTCACCCAAGCACCACATGGTAAAGTCCAATAAAGACCAAACCAAGCACTTCACACTCTTCTCACCTTGCTCACGAGGGATCCCTTGTTTAATTCCAGTTCCAGCCCATCTCTGACCCTTGGCTTGTGTCTCACTTTCTGGCCAGCTTGTATGCTTTGGGCTCAGCCTGGGAGCTTGGTTTGCCAAGTTTGAGTGACTCTCAAAACTATCTAAGGATTTGGCTTGGATTCCCCTGGCTGTATCAGTTTCTGATGACTTAGACAGGGTCTTCTCTGCTGGCTCTCTTCCCTGCCTCCCAAATACTAGCTCTGGTCTGCTCAGCCACCCTTGAGGGTGGGTGGGGTCAACTTCAACCCTCCATGGGAAGAATAAATAATTAAAACTGGGGAAGGAGAGCCAGTTCATCCTATATCGCTTCCCTTCATTCCTTCTCCGGAGTCCAAACACTACTTGCATCGCCTGTTCTACTCATTCCAGTCTGACATCGAGACAGAACAAAACAAACACAAATAAAACAAACACACTTGCTAACAGCAATGGGAGGAAGAACAGTACCCAAGCCACTGCCAGTGGTGTGAAGTTTTCCCCACTCCTAGTGGATGGTCTTGGTGGATCATCCTCTGCTGTGCTGACATCGACTCATATCACCCTCCCTGCCCACACTGCCTGCCTCATGCTGGCTCCTGTGGTTCTTTTGTTTTTCTTGATCTTTTGAGCACTATTTCTTGAATGAGACTTAATTAGTGAAGGGAGGACACCATGGCCTAAACTTTCTCATCCCCCTAAGAATCTCCCATCACAGAGCAGAACCTTAGTAAAGACTAAAGTGAGGAAGTCCAGGCTGCGAGGAGAGGCAATATTGGAGGTGCCCATGCCAGCAGCTGCAGAGGAGGTCCCAGTCTTCTCCATCACTAGACACGAAGACATCTTCTGCCCCAGCCGCTGCCTGATAACTGTGTGAGAGACCCAGATATGAACCCACTGACTGAGCCTAGCCAATCATTAGGACCATGAGGCATAATGACAGATAGTAAATGATCATTTTGGGGTACTATCAGGCTGGGGTAGCTCATTGGCCAGCAATAGATACCTAATCACTGGCCACTTAAACAGTTCTTTAGCTGTTGGCATAGGCATGATAGCCACTAGTGCCTCCAGGCTGCAGCAACACCCCTTCCCCAACCTGTGTGCCAGGCCTCAGGACTGACAGGGATCTTGGGCTGTGGGATTCCTCTGGCTGCACCCCTGGCCTGGGGAGGTGTTGGCTGTCTGGCCCTTGTGGGGTGACCCACCCTTCCTTCTCCAGCAAAGCTGGGAAGACATCCAGGGCCAGCTGTGTGCTTTGGAAGGCTGCTTCTCTGGTTCCTCAGCTGTCTCCCCAGTGCAGGAGTATAGGATTAACCTCTAGTTTCACACCCTGGAACTCCAAGTTCCGTACAAGGTTCAGTGTTTTTCAGGTGCAAGTTCTTTATTTGGCTTTTAGCAAATGAGTACAATAACAAGCTAGAATATGCAGGTCCTCAGGGGGTAAATCTGGGAACCACAAGAGTAAAGGGGTTTCCAGTTACCCTCTGGCTTGTGCTCAAAGTCCTCACTCCCTGAAGAGTGGGTGTGAGGGCTTGGGCTACGCAATGGTCTGGGAATGGAGACTTGGAAGAGAGGACTCAGGCTCTCCAAAATTACAATACACGCCCTCAGGCAGCAAGCAGGTGGTCAGACAAAAAGGAAGGGAGGGCTGTAACCAGGGTGTGTGATAAGCATGGTATGCTCTTTCAAGATGCGCTGTTCAGCAGCTGTGGGGCTGCGCTCATCTCTCAGCCTGGCTATGGAGCAAATGTTTGTGTCTTCCCAAAATTCACATGTTGATTCCCTAATCCCCAGTATTATAGTGGTATATGGCCTTTGGGAGGTGATTAGGTTTAGATGAGGTCATAAGGGTGGAGCCTCCATGATGGGATTAGCACCTTTAAAAGAAGAGGAAGAGACCAGAGCATGTTCTCTCTCTGCAAGGAAGAAATTGACAAAAAGGCAGCCATCTGCAGACCAGGAAGGCAGGCCTTACTGTCTCACAAGACACCAAATCTGCCTGTACCTTGACCTTGGACTTACCACCCTCTGGAACTGTGCTAAATACATGTTTGTCATTTAAACCATCTAGTTAATGTAGTTTGTTATAGTGACCTGAGATGACTAGGACAAGCCCTAAGACCCTATTTTTATTTTGTTTTGTATCTGGAGGAATCTAAGTGATTATCTCCTTCCGTCTGACCCTCTTACAGGTGACAACTCTCATGGCTCAGAGGCTTGCCCAAGGTCACACAGATGGTAGATAGCAGAACTGCCTCCACAAAGCCTTGGCTGTCAAATCAGAAAGACATTGACTTTCACTGGTCACCGAGTCCATCTATACATGGAAAGGAGAGAACGGAGACAGTACCCAGCTAATTCATCCAGCAAATCCCATGGAGGAAAGAGGGAATTTATTGGCAGGGATTAGTTTTCTATAGGGATTGGAAATTCATGGGAGTGTGCACAAGACTCCATGCCACTTAGGATGGACACAGACAAAGACATAAATAATCATGCCCCCATGTAGTAGAGCCCAGCTCCTTTGTAGCTTTTTAATTCACAAGAAGCCCAATTTTAAAGCGTCTGCAGACAAACTATTTAAATTCAAATTCTAACTTTGGTACTACTAACTGTGTGACCTTGGCCAAACTACTTAACATCTCTGTGTCTCAATTTTCTCACCTGTAACATGAATAATAGAAGTACCTCCCTCTTGGGATTGTTGTGAAGATTTTATCTCAACTGTATGTCTCTTTCTATCTGTATGTCTATCTATCTATCATAGAGTCTTGGTTATTAATTACAGTGCTATTTGCCATTACTTTTATCTTGAACTTTAGTTTTCATTGTAACCAGCCTTGCTGAGCATACAACTTACCTATGGAGCATTCTATTTTGTCAATATGGTATTTAATACGAGTTCTCGATATGTTTTATGAGGCTTATACTCTGACAGACCCCTGACACACTTCAGACATATATGTTCCCAGCCAGGCCCCTGTAGCCCCTTTTTTGTAGGTTTATAACTCCTGATCTATTGGAAAGATGAATTGAATGGAAGAGGGCATAGCATTCGTGGTATAAGAATTTCTGGCAAGGGGGGTGATTACTGAAGTCAGTGAAGTCATTTTTGTATTGCACCATAGTAGGAGTAAGGCCATGTCACTTTCTTTTCTCTTGCAGCTGCATCCAATGCCCATGGCAGAAATGATGGAAGCCAGGAAAGTCTGCGGCAGTGACCACCTGTGTGAAGAACCCACATGAGTGTGCACCCACATGCACATACTACACAACACACACACACTCATGTGCTCACAAAGAGGGGCCACTGACGCTGTGTGACTTCTTCAGCGGCCCCTTGTGATCCCTCAGTGGTGACAGAGGTTCCTGTTCCTGTCAGGGACCGTGCATCATGGCACTAGCTCTTTTGGAACATCATCGGCTCCGGGGGTGGAGCTCAGGGACTGACTGAAGCTTCTTGCTGATGAATGGCCCACCATGAGCAATTTCCCTTTGCTGTGGTTTCCTCTCCGGGTGATTTTCTCCAGATTCCAGTAGGATGGGAGGGTGATTTCAGCACTTGCCACAGTAGCTAGGAAGTGAACAGTCAGGAGGCTGTGAGCTTAAAGGCTCTTTGTCTTCACTGCTAGCTTTGAATCACATGTTCTGTCCCTTTTCTCAGATATGTCTGTGTCTTCTGTAAAAATTGCATAAAAAGGTCTCACCTTTTAGTTGGCAAGGTCTGTCTTTGTCTCTGATCCCTCTTTTGCACTTGTCTCTCCATGTGCTTATTTTGGCTCCTGGCTGCTCAAAACCTATTATCTTGATGGTCCACAAGGCCTGCCTCTTCCCCCAAGTGTCCTGCTCCAAACGTGGCCTCTTCCTCAATTAACCTGCACATATTCATCTTGCATTCCTTCATGGTAACAGATCCTAGTGAGGCAGCTGATAAATAAAACTCATGCTAAGCAGACAGATGGCCTACCTCACTCATGCCAAGGGTCCTTGTAACATTTAGTGAGTGGTCGGTGAACTATACTCCTAACTGGGGAGGTTTTTGGTGGCAGAACCAAGCACAGCTGACTCTTGGACAACATGGGGGTTAGAGATGCCAACCCCCATGCAGTTGAAAATCCACATATAATTTTTGGCTCCCCCAAATCCTAACTACTAATAGCCTATGGTTGGCCAGAAGTCTTATCAACAACATAGACAGTCTATGAACACATAATTTGTATGCTGAATATATTATATACTTATCATAAAGTAAGCTAAAGAAAAGATAATGTTACTAAGAAGATTGTAAGGGAGAGAAAATACACTTGCAGTACTGTACTGTAGTTATTGATACCGTAAGTTGGACACCTGTTTACGAAATGAATTATCTGTCTGAAATGGTGTGCAAGCACAGCTGTAGACCTCATCTATGGTAATTATCAAGCAATTCAGCATTTTCTTGTCATGTCATGACTTTTCTCTGCTTCTTGGGAGCACTTCCAGCATCTCTAGTGGCACTTCATATGGGTCTCATGATGTTATTCAAAGTTTGTGATACTGCACTAAACACAATGAAAAATATGCAAGAGCTGCCAGAGATCACTCCAGTGATATGCAATTTACTGGAGAGACGAACTGTGTACATGGAGATGATGAGTGTCACAGGGCATTTTAAGTGGATACAATACTTGAGCTCGCTGCAATAGCAAGAGGTGGCTTAGAAATTATTAAAGAAGTAGAGTATGTACCATAATTTTATGCAGTTATGATTTTGTAATACATTGTTATGTTTGTGTACATTTCTCTTGAGTTCAAATGGTGCCATGTACAGTCTGTAAGAGTTTGTGGGCATAAGTTTAGAAAAATTTCATCTTTTTGATTAACAGATTTGTGTATGTGTTGTGGTAGTAAATTAGAAAGAGATTATATCTACATATATGAGTATTTTATGTATTCATGACATAACTTTTAAAAAGTTTTCAAAATTTCTAGGTTATGTGGATCTTTTGCAAGTTTTTCAAATTGTTACAGATCTCTAAAATGTTTCCAATATATCTATTGAAAAAAATTTTCATGTAAGTAGAGCTGTGCAGTTCAAACTTATGTTGTTCACCGGTCAACTATGAAAGGAAGAAGTGTGGGCAGAGATGTGGGGGCGGTGGTGGTGCAAATGGGTGGGGCCTATAATCACAACTGGTTTTGAGTTGCTTCTCCTGTCTTCCTCACTACTGGAGCAAGTCAGGTCTGGTGAGAACAAAGGTATCCTTCATTCAGTTTGGGGGCCTATCAATCAGATTTAATTTAAGTAGACTGGGGGAGGGAGTTATAAATGGTCTTGGGCTTACCTGTAATGAGTTTTCATTCTACCCCTAGGATTCTCTGTTCTACACAACTAAATCAGCATCAAATATATCCTATTTACTTATTTTTGATAATGCATATACATGATGTAAAATTCAAAGGGCAAAAAAGGGTATGAAGTGAAAAGTGAGTCTCTCTCTCACCCTCATTCTTCCAGTTTCTTTCTCTAAAGGCAATTAGGGTTCCTTGTATCGTCTATGAACTTCTAGAAGGAGTCTCTGCATATCCAAACATGTATATTCTATATTTTTAAACAAGTGGTAGTATTCTATACAAAAATTATGTCTGTATTTCATATCTTGGAGATCATTTTATGCAAGGACATACAGAACTGCCTAAATGTAGTGACAGGTTTATACAATTTCACTGTTTTGATACACTTTTTATTTCATTAGTTTTCTATTGCTGTATATTTGGGTTGGTTTCGATCTTTTGCTTTTACAAGAATAATGCTGCAATGAGTACCACATATCACAAATCAGTAGGATACATACCTAGGAGTCGATTTACTGGTCAAAAGTTATTGCCTTTGGAATTCTGACACCTATTGCCTCAGTGTCCTCTGTAAAAGTTGTGTTGTCTCCCCAGCAATGCAAGAAAATGCCAATTTCCCCACACCTGTGCCAACTCAATTTGGTGAGAAGTTTTTTTTTATTTTTGCCAGTCTGATAAGTACATAGTGATAGCTCTTTGGAATTCTAATTTGGATTCTCATTAATGAATGAAGGTTTGCATCTTTGTTCATTATATGAGAATATTTGTGTGAATATCTGAATTTCCTCCCCCACATACTGTTCATAATTTCTTTCCATTTTTCTATGGAATTGTTGCTCTTTTTATTCTGATTCTTTGGGACTTATGGGGGTGGGGAGTGAAGGATTTCCCTTCTCCATGCTTTATATTTCCAAGTGACGGGGCACCAGTAAATGTAAATCTTGTCCTCATTCTGACCCCCCTCTTCTCCCTCAATCCAGCTATGGGAGGATGAGTAAGTGATCTGATCCTTAGGTTTGGGAGGAGGAGGCGTGTCTTTCTAGCTCAGCCTCTTCCCTCTGCCTCCCTGCTCTTTGGGATCTGCCTGAAGAGAACATGTGCTTTTGGCGACCTTTGGCTATGCCCTATGCTTGGTGGCAAATGGCCTATACCTCTAGGCCTGCAGGTGTCTAGAGCTGCCTGTGACTTGGTGGGCAGATCTGCTTCATTTTGGCATTCAGTATTAGAAGGCATACAATTTACACACCAAAATCACATTCTCCAATGGTATTAAAGCTGGGTTTTGAGTCCTTTTTGGCCTACTCCTCTGTTAGTAGGGAATTTTTGCAAGAAAAGGGATGCCATTTATTAGACCCCCTCAAACCCCAAATGAGTTTTTGAAGTATTAGAACATTAATCTTTTAGCAGTGATATGAATTCTAAATATCGTTCCAGGTTTCATTTATCTTTTCATTTGCTTTTTGGTGCTTTTCTGTTTCATATAAAAATCTAGTTAACTTAATCAAGTTCATATTTATGAATATTGAGGTACTGTGTCATGTTTACAAAGACCTTTCCCACTGCTAGATTATAAAATGTATTTTCCTGTGATTTCTTCGGGTAGGTGCTTGGTTTCCTTCTTCATGTTGAAATCCTTGTGAGGTCTTTCCTGGCATGGCATGCTACCAGGAGCCTGGATTAACCTTGAGGCAATTGGGACTTAGAGAGGTGACAAAAGAAGGAAGGACATAGGAACAGAGGGCCATGTGTCTTTGCTTGGCTTTGTGCTGTTTGGTGATGTGCAGTTATGGGTCCAGGCGCAGGCTTCCAGGGTTGCCTGAGCATTTTGACAGCCATGGCAGGGGAGGAGGAAAAGTGAAGTTCGCGTGGTCTCCCATGGGGGCCCAGAAAGGGAAGGGGCTCTCTCAACCCACTCTATGAGTTGGGGTGCAGGCAGGACTAGAGCCCAAATCTCCTCACAGTAAGCCCAGGGCTTGTTTTACAGACCCATCAGAGTCTAAACCCAGCGTGGTTCCAGTTGAACCAGAGAGATCGGGGTCACCATGCCCAGCTGTGAGGCTGATGGGGCCCCATTACATGCCCTAGAAGGTCTTGCTATATGGCCTGGGCCGGGCCGAGCTCAGACTCCTGCTGTGGATGCCAACTTTGCTGGGATGACCAGAAAACCAAGATAAGGTTGCCTCCATGGCCTCTGAAGTAAAATGGCCTTCTCTCTTCTGACTAAAATCAACAACAGGCTACAAACGTGGGACCACTTAGAGACCAAAGTTTCCCTGCATCGGGTACTTGTTACTCTCTGAGTTCCTTTCACATGTTATAAAGGAACATGCCTGCGGGGAAGCAGAGCGGGCAGTATGCTTCACTCCTCTCAGCTCTCAGGGATTCAACAGACTGAGGAACGCATCAATGGGCAGCTCAGTTTTGTCACACCTGTCCAGCAATCCCTCCTTCTTCCACCAGCCCATCCCCAAATAAGAAAATAACCCCTAACTTTTGTTTTCATGGGCATAATTAAACACTAAGAAGTTCTTTTGTTGTTTTCTGATTCTTTTTATGTAAATCAGTATGGGTCTGGATGAATGTGAGAATGCCTTATTCTAGGTGTTCATGTGCTATGTGTACACTTAACTTCTATGTATTAAATCTTGTACTGTTGGGCAACCCCTTCGGGTCCCCTCCCACTATGGGAGCTTTTCTGTCCTCTCAATAAATCCTGCTTTCAAAAAAAAAAAAAAAAGGCTTGTACTCTCTTTTTTAAGTGCTGTGATCAATTCTATGTGAACTTTGGTTGTTGTTTCTCCCTAGCCATCTTTCCTTTCTTCTCAAATAGCCCTGAACAGTCTCCACCAAGTCCTCCATATAACAGTTGCATGGGCTGAGAACTGCATAACTCCAGGGGTACCATTGATTTTGTGATCTGTAGGCTGAACAATATCTCTGGAGTTGAGGATTATGGCAGTCCTGTCTCCATCCATCGTGTGGTCACAATTTACATAGGCAATTCTAATTTCTTTGTATAATTAATGACTCACATGCTGTATCGCAGAGCCACATGGAAATATTTTTTGGGTTACCTGCTGTTCTGTATTATCCATGCTTAACTCTCCCACTAATGCATGTGATTAAGACTTGCTGCCACTCTCTCAGTTGAACTGAATCAAGGGGATAAGAGTAAAATGTCAGATTAAATCGATCCACACTAGGCATGAGTGATGGGCATGCCACTGAGCCCTGGAGAAATGGGGAGTGTTATTCCATTTCAGGAAAAGATCTTATTGACTGAAAGGAAGATTTTGGTTGTAAAATTATAGCTAGGTGAGCAGAGGAGGGGGAGAATTTTTATCAGGGTGGGAGAAGGATTCGAGGACAGGATTTTTTCAAGGCCCTTACTCTCCTCTGTTGGCCTAGGATCAATCAACTCTACAGTCAACAGACTTGACTAGAATCTCTCCACAGTGAGCTTTTTTAGTATTTTGACAGTATGGGAAATTCATGAGTGTGCGAGCCTTTCACCTCCTACTATAGAATCAGAAAAAGACAGAGAATGGCTCTGATTGCTGGGGTTACAATTATGGGGCTTAAAGACTGTTAATCAAATGTGCCTCTTCAGACTGGGACAAGGGATGCCAAGAAGCAGGAACCATCTAAAATTTTCTCTAGCAGAAGAGGGCCCCACCCTGGGTCCAAGGACTGGGGGGACTGCAATGAGCATCCACTGGCATGGTAGGGAGAATTCTGAGGCATGATCTGGCATATTCTGTCTTGCTGTTTTGAGTTTCTGTCTGTTTCCTGGTTCTGATTTTCCGAACTTCCTGTGGATTCTGTTAACTTCCTGATTGATATACTTATTAACGACCCCATTTCTTCCTAGATTTACCAGAATTGACTTCGGTTGGTCACTGTTGTAAGTAGTGGCCCTGTGAGGAATTCCCTCTGCTCACGAAGGCCAGAGGTTTTATTGAAGTCAAAGTGATTCTCTCTGGTAGGCAGTTGGGGGAGCAGGGGAGCTGTTCTATTTGCATCATTTGGCATTTGCCGATTTTCATGGTATAAATACTCACACCATGGTCAAGTTCAAATTACCAACTTTTAAACACCTGCCTAGCAAGATTCTTGAATGTCTAACAATTGGCTGTCAGGAGTCATCACACGTGGATTTCAGTATAGCACTGCTAACTGCTAAGTCTCAGAAGCAGACAGCTGAACATCAGGGCAAGAATCCTGTCAGAATGTGGCTTTTATAGGTTGTGAATTTACCAGACTCTGACCCCATAGAGGGCACGGAGGGCACTGGTGAGCAGTGATAAGTCATTGAACTGGCACATTAGAGCTGAGCTTAGGCCCAGGCTTCTGGGCAACCTCACAGGCCAGAAAGAGCCCCTTTCCTCTGTGGGTGGGAGAGAACTCTGTCTTTGTTTTTACCCTCAAACCTTGACTGGTTACTCAAAAGCCTCCTTTCAACATCAAACCCTGAAACACTGGGTGGAAACTGAAGCCCTTAGTAGCAACTTTTAAATTTATGAAGCACATTCATCCTAAAGTTGATATGTTTCATATCAACTCGTTTTCCAAAAGAAGACTGTAGTTTAGTTTGCATGTGCTGGTACCCTAGGTGTTTTGGGTGACTTTGGCCCAGCTGCTTCTTTATC
Organism: Tarsius wallacei; assembly: GCA_963574415.1. Lineage (NCBI taxonomy): Eukaryota > Metazoa > Chordata > Mammalia > Primates > Tarsiidae > Tarsius > Tarsius wallacei. The sequence continues at coordinate 74,816 of CAUYQG010206157.1, read as the reverse complement.
TAGGTCTCAGTTTCTCTACTCAAAAAATGGGGTGGCACCTGCCATGCTAATGCAGGAAAGTTCTTGTAAAAATCAGACAATTTATGCTGAAGCTGTGGCAAGTCAGCTCGACAGGGAGACCTTAAGACTTCTGGGACTGAGGGTAGGGGAATGAGTCTCAGGGGAGGCTTCTAGCTTTGCACGCTTTGTGGCATCTGCGTGATGTGTGCCTGGTGTGTGTGTCTGTGTGTTGTGTATGATGTGGTGAAACCAGGCCCTGGGGACATCTAGCCCAGTGGCTCCGGGCATGTGTCTTGTATTATCAGGCCTCAGTGGGTGAACAGACGACAGAATCCTGTTTCAGAGGATGTGAAGAGGATTTGAATGTTTAATAAGAAAATAATGGACAAAACATTCTACAAGAAATCCACAAAATGTCATTGGCATTGGTTGGCCTGTTCTCTCTGGCATGTGTTGACAGGGCTTTGTAAATAGTCTGATTAATTCCTGTCCTCTTGTGACCTAGACATTCACAATTTGGGTTTAAGGTCTGTTCCTGGGACTTAATGTGTTGGCCAGTTGCAGAGAAGGGGACACGGAATGGTTTCCTGGACTCACATCAGAAAAGTCCTATAAATAACTTGTTGGCCTTCAAGGGCCCCCAGTCTCCACACGCCAGCAAAGGTGCCCCACTTGGAGGTCTGAACACCTGGTGCTTCTGCGCAGAGAGTTCCCAGCCAACCCTATTGAACAGCCTGTAACTAAGGCTAAGGGTGAAATTCCAAGGCCCTGGGAGATGCCATCCACCTCACTTAAGGGACTCAAGTCCATGCCACATATGCCTGTTCCCTGCTTCACCTCTCAAAACCATCCTTTAACATCAAACCCTGAAACATTGGGTGGAAAATGAAGCCCTCAGTGGCGACTTTTAACTCTGTGAGCCACATTTATTCCAAAGTTCATATATTTTATATAGACTCTTTTTCCAAAAGAAAATCTGTAGTTTAGCTTGCATGTGCTGGTACCCTAGGTGTTTTGGACGCTCTTGATTCAGGACACCTCCAACCCTATATCTACCAGATCTTAAAGCTGAAAGGTTAGAGTGACACCTGATGGGTTAAACAGCCAGCAGTCACCATCTGTGAAGGTCCCAAACAGCAGTGTGAATCTTGCAAGTGAGGATGCTTTGGCTCCTCCCCCAGGCACTGCTGCTTGCTTTCCCGACCCTTTTGCTGAGAATTGTGGGCATCTGTGTTCGGACAGGACTGGTGGGGCAGGCGGGGGTGGGGGTGGGGGGTGGTCCCCTGACCTGCCCCCATAGTCTGGGAAGAAATAGACAAAATTCCATTTGTCAGTTGTAAAGTTGAGAAAGAAGATATGTGATATGCATTTTTGAAGACAGAATATTTCCCAAATCATCCACCTTTCCTTATAAAAATCATGCTAAGGCAATTGTATGAGGGGGGACCCAAAAAAACTGGAATTTATTTATAAAAATGTGTATTAATTCTTACATGTCAGGGAGCGGCCACTGCACTCCAGTCTGGGCGACAGTGAAACTCCAACTCAAAAAAAAAAAAAAAAAAATTCTTACATGTATAAACTTCAGTCACCTTAAGATACTCTTTGTTTGATGCAATACATCTATTGAGATGCTTTTTCCACTTCTCAAAACCATTTTTGAACTCATCAATTTTGATGCCTTTTTAGGACTTCTGCCGTTTTTGTATTTTACCTCTTCCACATCAGCAACACATTTTCCTTTGAGGACTTTTTTCACCCGGGGAAACAAAATATAAAAATCGCTGGGGGTGAGATCGGGTGAACAGGGAGGGTGGGCATGAGAGTCATGTCACTTTGGGTCAAAAACTGCTGAACACTCAGCACAGTGTGAGCTGGTGTGTTGTCATGGTGGAAGAACCAGTCACTTGTTTGCCACAACTCAGGATGTTTCTTCCATAAATTGTGATGTAACCTTCTCAAAACTTCCAGAAAAAAACCAGTGGGCTCCTAGAACACTTACCTAGCAGGGAAAGACTGTACCACAAGGGACCCGCCCTCCAAAAGATAATCCTGTTTTTATTTTAAAGTCCCCCTTGTATGGCTACTCATTTATCCATGAATTAATGTGACAACACTCAAAATTGCTATTACAACTTTCATAACTTAAAATAATAATCCCCTTTCACTCCAAATAAACATTACATACACTCAGCAGTAGGAGTGTGGGATTATAGAACTTGGGAACTGGAAAGAATCTTGAAGTTTACCTTACAGATGAGGAAACTAAGACCCAGGGAGGGTGTTGCTTGGTTGTAGCAAAGATGAAAACTCAGGATGGAGTGCCTTGGGGTGCCAGGCTGCTCTGGGGCTTCTTGTTATATTTCAGGAGGCTGTTCACATCTGCAGTCATCTGAGGCAGTAGCTGTCTTCCTTTGGATGCTACAAGTAGTTTTGGTCACAGAATGCAAGGGGGTGATGACAGCCCAAGGATTTGCTAATTTCTTAGCTCAGATTTCCATGTCACTTGGGGCATTCAAAGTCATTGGCTTGATGGTGGCAGAGAACAGCGTGTGCTGATGAGCAGGATACTTTAATTTTTGTTTTTCAAAGAACAAGAGAGGAGATGGAGTCCACCAGAAAGGAAAAGTTCTGTGAATTTCTCCTGTTTGAGTCTTTGTGGATGAACTCCACTGGGCAAGGAAAGGGTATCTGGGTAGGAAGTGGTTGATGAAACAGTAGGCTGTTCTTTTGATTGGTGAAGCTGCTCAGGAATGGCCAAGGGAGCCCAGAAAGATGAGAAAGCTCAGAGATGGAAGTGGGGAATGGGCTGTGCAGACTAGACCCCACAGCATCAGCCAGTTTCCTGTAGCATGTGTGTGTGAATGTGTGTGTGTGCTTGTGCATGTGCGCACATGTGTGCCTGTGCACACGTGGCTGCACGCACATGTGCTCATGTGTGTTGGGGCAGGGCAAGAGGACTTCCCTTGGCCACATGACATTTTCATGGGGCCAGTTTGACATAGAGCCATGTTGTGGTAGCATAAAAAACATTACTGTGAAATGCGCAGTGTTTTCTTTTTATTTTTATTACTTAGCAGTGTGTGCATAAGTACTCAACTGGGCTGGGCGCGGTGGCTCACGCCTGTAATCCCAGTACTTTAGAAGGTCAAAAAGGAGGGTTGCTTGAGCCCAGGAGTTCAAGATAACATAATGAGACCTCATTTCTATCCAAATAAAAAAAAATAGTGGACTTGGTGGCATGCTTCTGTAGTCCCAGCTACTTGGGAGGCTGAGGTGGAAGGTTCTCTTGAGCCCAGAAGATTGAGGCTGCAGTGAGTTGTGATTGTGCCACTTCACTCCAGCCTGGGTGACTGACTCAAAAAAAAGTACTTATCTGTACCCATGGTCAGAGATAGGTGAGGCTTGGGGGCTAGGTAATAGACAGGACGTGAATCCCATATGCTACTTGATAAACACTAAGCAAAGACAACAAAAGAAAAATGGAGTTTTGATATACTGGAAAGGACTCCATCTATATGTCCTCAGTCCCAAACTGCTGTGTCTGAATCTCTTCATGCCTCAGCTGGCTGGCTGCTCTGGAGAGAGTCAAGTTGAGAGGTCGCAGACTAACAACCTTCCTGGGCCTGTTACTAACAGGTGAGTAGTACCCAGAGGCAGCGCTCTTACCTCCCCTGCCACAAGGACTCTCCTTGCAGACCTCTGTGCACCACTCATCCTGACCTCCCAGTGAGAGTCTTGCCCCTTTCCTGCAAGGCTTCATCCTCCAGGTGCTTCTCCCTGGGGATGCAAGGTAGGCTGTGACTCTGGAAAAGAAGAGGGCAGGAAGACTTTGAAAAAGCAGAGGGAAGGTGACCTGAGACTACCTAGTGTGGGCAGCTCCTCCTCTGCTGGCTGTTGGGTCACACAGGTCTGATCCTTGGGTTTCATTTCTCCAAAATCAGCACTAGTGATCTGTCCTGAGCATTTCAGTCTGAGTCTCGTGGACATTTGAGGATGACTGCCTCCGGGGAGGTATCTACAGGCCTGGCTGTGCAACTGGACAACAGAGATCTTTATCGCCTTGTGTTTCCTACAGTATGTTTTATGGGATATTTGTCCTATGGGGCATTCCTTAAAAATTGACTTCGGTGGTCATGCTTCCCTCTTGAGGAAGCACAACTCACATTTGCATACTTGAGGGCTCTAAGCAGTTCTGCAGGGAAGAAATTGGTTTTCCAAGCTAGACTGTGGAACACTAGCTCCCTGTATTTTGACATCTATTAGCACATGGCAGAGTATAGGGCATAATTTGGTAGCATTCACCCATAGTGTAAAAGCCCAACAGAGTGGTCTTGCATGCGATAGATTACAAAATCTGACTTCAGCCTAAAGTTCCCCCTGTCTTACTGCCACATTGCTCCTTCTCCCTATACCCCATATGTTCCCTTCCTGGGGCATGCTGTATATTAAGGAATGAATTGAATTCCCCCAAAATTCACATGTTGGAGCCCTAATCCCTAGGATGTCAGAATGTGACTACATTTGGAGACAGGGCATTTTAAAGAGGTTGAAATGAGGCAGTTAGGTGTGAGCACTCATTCAATCTAACTGATGTCCTTATAAGAAGAGGTAATTAGGACAGAGAGAGACAACAGACATGCATGCACATAGAGAAAAGGCCATGTGAGGACACGAGAGAAGACAGCTATCTACAAGCCAAGGACAGAGGTCTCAAAAGAAACCAAACCTGCTGACACATTGATCCGGGACTTTCGGTCTCCAAAATTGCAAAGACATTAACTTCTGTTGTTGAAGACCCCCAGTCTGTGGTACTCTGAAATGGCAGCCAGAGCTGACAGATTCCCTGTGGAACCCACTGCCTCCTAGTTGTACCCAATCATTCCATCCCATGATATGCTTATGCCCCCTTCCTCCTGGGATGCCCTGCTCTTTCACCATATTTCTTTTTGCAAAAAACAAATTAAAAAAAAAAAAAGTAAAATAACCTACCATTCTGTCTGTCTAATTTTAAGGCCTCACTCAATTGCCTCTCCATCCACTAAACTCACCCTGATCCATTCAGCTGAAGTGAGTTCTTCTCACTTATTGCCGGTGGAAACCTTAGTTCACTTGTCTCTCTCTGCCCTCTGTTATGCTGATTTGTGTGCAATGACCCCTCCTGCCATATGGTTGGATGTCTTGAGGTAGACCGTATCAGTGTCTCACTTCCTAGCAGTGTGCCCAGCACTTAAGTGCTCAGTAATTTTGTTATGGACAGAATTAAAACTCTGACTCTGTAGTCTCTTGTACCTGCCTGGCATCTTCAACCTCTTGTGATGCTGGGGCCCAGATGGCAGTCTCTGCCCTGGTTCAGGGAGGGCTCTGTGGAGGGCAGAGTTTCCAAGATGGGCCTTGAAGGGTACTGAAGAGGCGAAGTCATGCCTTGGTGAGAGCGAGGGAGCAGAGAGTTCCTTTATCTGAGTTTCCACATCATTGCATGTGCGTTTGACTTGAACATACAGGAACTCTGGGCTTTGCACACAGAGGGGACTCTAACCACATGATGAGGATGGAGATGGGCGATCCGCCAGCACCCCAGGGCTGCTGGCTCTGCTCCCTAGGGAAGTTCCTTCCAGTGACCCCACTGGAGCTGGCAGGTGCAGGTGACTGGGCAGCAGGCCAAAGCTGGGACCTCCTTCAGGAGGCCCGGGCCAGGTCAGTGCATGTGCTGGGTCACCGGTGCCCAAGTCACTGGCCCTCACATGAGGTTCATCAAGCGTCTTTGTGCCCCTGGCCTCAGGGAAAAGGGACCCAGTGGGAGGGGAGCATTGACACCCTCCGCTCTGATCTGAACACGGGTTTCTAATTTCCCAGTAATTTGCCCTTTCTCCCTCTCCCTGGTTGGCTTCCCTGGTACTTCATTTCCTGCCATCTTCTCATCTTACAGCAAAGGTGAAGAGAGTTGACCTCTCCTTGCCCCAGAGCAGAATAAAATCCAGAACAGATTTTTGTGAATAAAAATAGGCTTGAATACAACCAGCCAGCCACTCTGGTCTCCACTCAGCCCATTTGCCCACCAGCCCAGGGGGCAGAGCCGTGGAGTCAGGGTCAGCAGCCAGGAGAGGCTACTCCTGCCAGTGAAAGCCAGCACAAGGGTGGCTGGGGGCTGTTGGACAACTTTATCCTCTTATTGGGGACAGCTGCCCTTGCCAGGTGACCAAGGAGGAAAGATTGAAATGTCACCTAGTGAGAAAAAAATTTCTATCTGGAACATCTGGGAAAACTCCAAGAGGGATGCAAATGAATCCGCCTTTCTCCCCTCAGTGTTGTAGAAGGAATTGTGGCCTCAGACCCAGACAGCCTCCAGGTGTGTTCCTAGCTCCTTTGTGGTTGGCTGTATCATCTAAGGTAAGGAGCTTCATCTATATGAACCTCGGTCTTCTCATCTGTAAAATGAAGGTAATAATGTAGATTCTGTAGGTGGGCTGGAGGGATTAGATGAGACAACATGTGGAAAGTACTCAGATCATGGTGTATCCATGTGTCTTCTTGTCATCCAGGTCTCTGCTGAAATGCCAGATGGGCCTTCTGTGATCCTCCCTCTAAATGCAGTGACTCCACTCTGGTCTACCAGAATGCCCTATGTTTATCCTTTCCATGGCAAAATATTTTCTTGTTTCTTCATCTATGCCTGCTGACTGGTTCCCACTCCTAGCAGGAAAGCCCATGAGAGCAGGGACACTGTATTGCAGAGCCCAGCCATGCTGGCAGAGAGGGGGCAGTTGAAGAAGATTTATTAAACACATGAGTGCAGAAATGATGCCTATTATTTTTATTGTGGCTGGGTAACCTACAACATATTAATGCCCTTCCCTGTGTTTTCCCCAGTTTTCCTTCCCCTTTCAAGCAGTTAGAGGCTCTGGGCATCCTTACCTTCGGGGAGGTTTGTGACTAGCTTAAAAGCAGAAGTTGCTTGAAAGATACTTTCCCTCCTGGGTTTTAGTCCCCCCAGATTTGAAGTCATTGAAAAGGTGCAGTTGTTTAGAAGGTTTGAGGAGAGAAAGGAAAGGAGAAAGAGAGGGAGGGAGAGAGGGAGGGAGGGGGGAAGGAGGGAGGGGGGAAGGAGGAAACACGAAGAAATAGAGACTCCCCATCTTCCTCCCATCCAAATCCAAAAGGAGATTTCTGGTGGCAGGATGGGGCAGGAGGAAGCTCCAAGGAGTTTGTGCACAGTGATGGGTTCCACATAGCCCCTGAGATAGCACCCTAAGAAGGTGGCCAGTACTCAGAGGAGGTGGAGACTGGGGCACCCGGAGCTCTTCAGGAACAAAAATGGCTCCAGACCAAAGAGTACTTTGGTGTGATGGGCGTCAGCACAACCAGCTGGGGTTGGCAAATAACCGCAGAGGCCTGATGCTGCTCACGACCCCGGAGAAGGCACAGCCTTAGAAGCACCCTGAAACTACATGAGGGCTCAGAGTCACAGCTCAGTTGCTTACACCGCTTGGTATTATTGAGTCACTGAGTCCTTCAAATAGGTTGATGACGCATCCTGGCCCCAGGTTTGGAGAAAGGCAAGGGTGGGCATGAGCAGCATCATTGCAGGTCCTGAATACAGCAGAGGTCTGGCACCCCTGCACCCACCATCACTCCTGGGCTCAGTTTGGCTTTGCTCAGCCCAGGGCTTCACACCTGTGAAGATTCCAGGGGGCTATGTGTCAGGTGTGCATTTTCCCACAAGCAAACAAGGTTGTAATTCTTGTTTTTCTATAGTACAACTAAATCGAGTGGAAAGACCCCTTGTGCCACAGTTAACATCTAACATCTGTCACTTTTCAAGGTTCCCTCTCACTGTATCATACCAGAACCTCAGGGCTTTGTGATTTAGGAGATGTGTGGAAACACCCTGGGCCTCAGGTGTGAACACCTGCATGGCTGTGCTTTTCGTCAGGCCATGCAATTCTTCAGAAGACAGCCAGCTGCACCGCCAGCTCCATGCCTGCTCTGCCAAGCTCTGCAAAGGGAGTTTCCAGGGCAGGCATGGCCCTGATGGTCCCTGCTCACATCTCCATGGCACCCCATGGCAGGCTGCTGATCCCAGACTCTGCCTGCGAGTGGGGTGGGGATCTCTTCTAGCCTCCAGCCTCAGTATTCCATACCCTAGGGGCAGGCTACTTCCTGCCCCTCGAAGAACTAGCTTCCAATTCCTTCCTGGCTAAGACAAAACTAGATAATTCTTCTTATGGACTTGGAGGTCATCTTTATCTCACCTGGTGATGTCTCCTTTTGCTCTGAAACACAGAAGAGACATCAAGAGTACTTGCAGCAAAGGAAATGACCAAAGTCTGTATTAGCACCCTAATGCTGCTGTAACAAATAGGCACAACTTAATTGCTTATTTCATGGTTCTATAGAAGTTCGACACAAACTTCACTGAGCTAAAATGAAGGTGTTGGCAAGACTGTGTTCCTTTGGGAAGCTCTGGGGATAAACTGATTCCCTAACCTTTTCCACCTTCTAGACTGCCTGCATCCCTGGGCTCTTGGTCCCTTCTTCAATGTTTAGAGCCAGCAGATCAGCATCTCTCTAACTTGCTCACAAGGAAATGCTATTCTGAGTAGCAGACAAGTGAGTCCACAGAAACAGTCTTACATGGTAAGTGAAGAACAGGTTCAGAAAGGAAACATGGTGGAAAAAGAGCCCTGGGCGAGGCAGGGATGGCTTCTCAGAAAGATGCTTCTCAAGCCAATGCTCATCTTAGCTCCTCTGCTAGACTGTGGAAGAACTTGAAGAAGGAACTGGGTATAACTCATCCCCCTATTTTCCTTGATGCTAAGTTCACCGCTTTGCACCCTGTAGACACCCAATAAATATCACTTATGATGAACTGGATCTGTTCTTTCTGAGTCATTTTTTTTTCTTTGGGGCCACAGTTGCCGATGGGAAATGAGGGACTGGTGCCAAGTTGGGCGCTGAGCCAGCATCCTCAGGACAGAGCCCCAGCTGTAGGACTTGGAAGATTTTTTTTACTGTCATGTATTCCCCCTTCCTCCATCAGAGATGAATACCAGAATGGAAACCGGAAGCTCCAAATCCGGTTGTGGGACCTCACCAGGAATTCACTCTGGGGGTCAGGGAATTAGATTTAAAACCCGCCCTTGGGTTCAAACAGGGCTTAAGGATCACTTGGGGATTGATCATTGATAGATGTCTCCTTTTTTGAGTTTCTTTGTAAAATAACATGCTGGGAACAAGGGGACAAAATTGAGCAAGTGAAATACTTGGCAGGGTGTCAGGAAAGACATTCCGAGTAGATCTATTAGCTGTGCCCCAGGGGGAGGGGGCTGTGCCTGAGTAGGGAGGTGCACGGATTGGCGGCAGGAGGGAACATAATGGAGCCTCTGCCTCTGGGACCAGGCTCTGAGATTCAGACCTCTTCCCCTTGCAGCTTCTGACTGGTAAAGGCCCTTTGCTGTGAGCATCTGCTGGCCCAGTCCTCTGGCCTCAGATTGTTCACCTTTGTTCCCATCTTCTTCCTCACACAAGTTTCAGGATCAGGATCCCATGTAGGTCCTAGGACTCACAGGCTGCAGGAGAAGGCTGATCACAGGGTGTCCAAAGCCAGAGGTCACCTTCTGGCAGTGATTGGTTAAGGACAGGGCTAAACTCTCTAGTGAGTTCATGTTTGTTGAGGGGAATGAATGAATGTCACAGACAGAATGATAAATAGCCAATCAAGGTGATCTGTGGTACTTTCCCTGGGCCATTATTCTCTCTCTTAGACTAGAGAAGCTCAGCTCCCTAGACCCCTCCTAAACTCTTGCAGGACCTGGGATCTCCATGAATGACAGAGCAGTAGAATAGCATACTTTCCTTGGAGGGCTGTTTTCCAGGCCACCCTTCAAAATGAGGTTTGGAATCCATGAGTGGGTTGTGAAATGGGTAGTGGATAAAGACCAGTACTTAAAAATTTTATTTTATTTTCATTTTATTTATTTTATGAGTGAGTCAGAGTCTCACTCTATTCCACAGGCTGGAGAGCAGTGTCACGCTCATGGTCACTGCAGCCTTGACCTCCTGAGCTCAAGCAATCCTTCTGCCTCAGCCTTCCAAGTAATTGGAACTACAGGTGCTTGTCACCACGCCCGGCTAATTTTTTGATTTATTGTAGAGACGAGGTCTTGCCAAGTTGCCCAGTCTGTTCTTGAACCCTTGGGCTCAGGCAATCCTCTCACCTCCGCCTCCCAAAGTGTTGGGATTTTACCACACCCAGCCAGTACTGCGTTAAAAACAAACAAAACAAAAACCACAAATCCCCCTAAAACATATAATAGACTGAGAAATAAGGGTATTGTTTTGGGAAATGTGCTTTAGTTTTGTGTGGGATATATAGTACACTAAATATGGCTTGCAAAGGGAAATGTATTTCTTACTGTGAGTCAAGGTCAAAAAGGCTAGAGCGTTCCAGAATTGCTGGGGGAGCTTGTGCTCCCTGTGGAGAGATGCTAACTCTGACCAGACAATTTCTTTAACTGTGAAATAAAGATGCCCAAACCACCACGTGTTTTTTTTCCTTAAGACCTTGGGGGAAAATGGAAGAGTATTGACTGAGTGTCGGCGGGGTTCCGAGCCTGGATCTGTGTGTATTTAACGTGAGCCTTGGGCATATTCCTAACCCTTCTTCCACCTCAGTGTTCTCTTCTCTCCAATGGGAGGTTACATTATGTCTGTTGGCACTGCTGCCCTCTGGTGGTGATCCTGGTAACTCGCTGCAGCTGTGACTTCCAATTTGCGTTTGTTGATTGGCTTGTGGTTGTTCAGATTCTCCCAACCCCTTGTGAGAAAGGGCAAGGTGAACTTCACATCCAAGTGAAGTGCGTAGCACCCCATGTACGTTTTGGGGTCTTCGCAACAAATGCCCTGCCTCGAGATATAGTCTCGTGTAGTGTAGAGGAAAGGGGACATCTAATAGGCATCTACTTCATAGCCAAAAGTTTGATGAGGTCCACCTGCTTTGTGGTACTTAGCTGTATTCCAGGTAATCTGGATGCATTGATTGCATCTGAACAGTGGCTTTTGAAGCTGCTGAATGTGACCAGCTGTTTAGAAAGTAGAACTTGTCTTGTCACTTTCTTCAGACTCCTCCTTTTTGATGGTATCAGCATCTATTTGCACCTCCAATTAAAACTTTAATTAATTCTTGTTAGTCTTTGACTTACCCTCTTACAAGAGAAATGATGATTCCCCCCCAAAAAATCCTTATTTAAGTAGAATACTCTAAGATTTATTTCTAATAAATTAAAAGTGTGTTCCCCAGCATTCTCCCCAGATGGAAAAAGGTCAATTTTCTGCAGGAATATAAACCTCAGGTTTCTCCAAGTTTGGGGGTTTCATATTCATGATCAAAGCATCTTCAAATCCCCCAAAGTAAATATCTTGGGTCATTGCATTCAATAGGTGCTCAATTATTGTAGGCTAAGAGGTTGAATGAATGAATGATTGTATGGAGTCTCAGCAGTGCCACTTTAGATGACGTTTCTGAACTATGAAGTCACAGTGCACAGTACACTATGCACAAAGAGAATCAGACAAGGGGATCCCACTGTTATATGGTAGGATTTGTCAGACTGGGGCCAAGTCAGGGTATTTAATCGATGAGGTTGAAAGACCCAAGTAAACATTTTGCAAAACTGGAGTCAAAGCACATTTCAAAACAATCATTTAGATTATTTAACTGCTATCTTATGGGGGTCGGGGGCCTGAAGCAGAGAGTGTTTTATTTTTAAACAACTCACTTCCCTTCTGACTTCAGAAATCCCCGTGATGGTTTGGTTTTGAGGACATTACCAGTCAACCGCAGCCAAGAAGTGATTAACAAATGCCTGCTCCATCGACATGGGTCTGACTTCTGGGCTGCGTTCAAAGCAGAGTTCTTAGTTTAATAATGATACAGGATTAGCTTTCCTCTAAGACTTCCCATGCTGGAACCATTTTGAGAAAAATACAGAAATACCCATTGAAGTTTGGGGGCACCAGTGAAGACGTGAAGAAAACATTAAGTGCATACTTGAGTTCTTGTCCATATCCTCTCATGACGCATCCATTTTATTCTCTTGACAGGAAATGGTTCCTGTTTCTAATGGGACAGAATGAAGCAGAAGCTTTAATTCTTCCCCATACCAGTGGATAGGCTGAGAGTTGATTGACTTCAGTGCTCACAGAGTCATGAGTCAGTGTCACAACCTTGCATGTCATTTGTTGCTGTGTCATTTAGAGGAACCTGATGGAAGGTCTGGGAGAAACACTGGAATTCTACAAAATAATCTAGAGCAGTATTTCTTGAAGCCATGACATTGACTGATAGTGGCATGTAAGAAGGTTTCAGCCAAAACATGGGTAAATATTTTTATTTCAATGGTTATATATTTATTTTAAGACACATTAAAAAGATCTACAACTAACATAGCTTACTGTGATTTTATGAATAATTTTTCTTTGGGAAAGACTAAGAAGCTATCTTAAGCAAAAACCAGCACAAAACAAAAAAGAAAGAAAATAAGGATGTTAATTTAAAGAAAAATGATAATAGGACATAGCAAAAATTGTGAATCTGGTACCTAAACAATGCAGTTTGGGGAACAGACTCAGAGGGAGCATTATGTTTTTGCAGTACTGTTGGGAGCAATTTTGCAGTATGATTCTGCAGCACCATTTGGAACAAATATTCAGAAACTACCACACCTGGGGGAAGGCTTGGGCAACGTGGTTGTATTTGGAGGAAACCTGGGGGCATGGCCACTCTCTTCTAACCCAGCGAACATGCTGACAATAGAATCTTTCCAGAGTCAAGTCTCTGGGAGCTCGCCAGTGTAGACTGCAGCAGGCACTGGTGTCCGTGCTTGGAGACTGCTCAGGAGAGCGGGCTTTCTCCCAAGCTTAAGCCCAACAGCCCTCAGAGAAGAGTGGACCTTCCCAGCACCTTGCAACTTCTCACCAGTGCCAGTAAACCCCATGGGGCTTCAGAGCAGAGGCCAAGCCAACAGGTAAGTTCTCACGAACTCAGGCTCCTCTCCCTCCTGGGGTGTAGAGCCCCTCAAGTGTAAGTCCCTATTGCATCTCATGCTGGGTAAAGACAAATGAATCTATTTTTGCTCATGTTCTGAGGCTTTGGTGATAGAGGAGTGGCCTGGGAGGGCGCCTAAGAAGACAGTTTTATGGTCCAGATTCCTTTTCTGTGGGCTTTCATCGTGAATCTTGAATGTTGACTAGAGATCCTCTCCTAAGCCTGGTCTTGCGCTGGACTCCCTTGGGGGCAGAGAGTTGGGACATAGGATGTTGGCGCTGGGGGAGGCGAGTGGAGGTCTCACCTCATTGAGTGCTCCCCTGGAGAAAGAGCTCAAAAAGTGCCCAGAGCTGGTGCTGGGATGCCATTTGGTGGTCTGGAAGTTGCTGATTGCTTTCTCTGTCACAAAGCCTTTGATTTTCACCGGCTTATGTGTACACATGTGGGTATTCTTGGTGGCCTGACCATTGAGCATAATTAAAAGAAATGATTGGCTTTCTCTTGATGCAGACATCTGGTTTTACTTGAAACAAGATGACTTAGCTGTTTCAGAAACATTCTTGTAACCCTGGATTCACATTTTCTTCTTAAATATATATATTTTCTCTGTTCGGGCAGCATGTTAATGTAAACACTCCGTGTAACTGACAACCGACAGTTTCAGAAGTACGTGGGGCTCCAAGCACCGGAGGAACCGCAAGAATGATTGCGTTTTTGATTTGATCACTGGAAATCTGTTTCAACAGTCACTCTGATTTAAACAATTACTCTGATTTATACTCCAAACGCTGTAATTTGCAGAAAATGTAACCATGTGAGGACCTTTTTTGTAGAGTATGTCTTGGCAACTTTGTTTTGTTGTGATGTCATTCCTTTCAGCTTCAAGGAAGCACAGAGGAAATAGAAGAAGGAAAACAGGGTCGTTCTTTTTGATGTGCTTTCCTGACTGCCAGGGAAAATGTTCTCAAGTCTTCCTGGCTTACTACTTCTTACGGCTCCCAGACCCCAAGGCTAACTCTACAGGGCTATGAATGACATTCAGGAGAGAAGTGAGAACCGACATTTCTTGAAGGTCAAAGATTTAAACACTGGAGTGGGGGCAGCTGGTTTTGTTGTCACATCTGCTGTCATTGCACTTAAGGCAGGACAGGTGGGATGCTTGTTCTTGCATTGTGTTTACTTGTCAAAGCCCAGGTTTGCAGAGCTGCAAGACTGCAGGAGGGCATGAGGATTAATCCTCTCATTGCCTAGAAAAGAAGATCCTGAGAGGTTAAAGAACACCATATAGGTTCTAGGGCAAACTAATGTTATAGTCAGGAAGGAACCAGGTCTCTGGAGTTCTGATTAATTGCAAGATTGTAAATGTAGGTACATAATTGTAAGTTGGCCCCATTTTATGTACAGAGAATATATCTCAAAGTTATAAATCAAAAAAATCAGGTCATGCATGTTTGTTACAGTATAGCTTCAGGGAGCTAGTGTTCTCAGTGTTAGTTCTGTTTTCACCCTGTCCTCCTTCAGCTAACCTAGCCAGGCCAGTGCTGCTGGGAAAGAGCTATGGAGGGTATGGAAAACACTTCTTACACAAGGGAGCATCATGCCTCTGTGGATGGTACCATGGCCCACGGTGGTGTCGGAGTGCCCGATCTCTCCGACCACATCTTCCAAGACCATCTTCTTTACTCAAGCCCCAGTCTGAGAGAAGCACGCAAAGAATGTTCTATTTAAAGTTCATTTCCTCAATACCTGTGGGCTTCGGCTAGCTTTTCAGTGACTCTTCTGAGGTGCATCATTTTGAGTTCCAGCTCTACCTCTGATTTGCTGTGTGACGAGGAAGGCATCTGGTCCCTTTGCTGTGCCTCAGTGCCCTCATCAGTTAAATGGGGTTCCAGACCAGTAAAGTACCGAGATCTCTTCCAGTTTCACCACGCTTTGGATCTATAGCCCTATCATTTTTTTTTATTTACAAAGTGATACAGCCTCATATTGGATAATTTTCCCCACTCGGACCTCACACTTTTGGGGATGTGAGGTTCTTCATGTGTAGTGTCCTTCTCAGAGAGCCTGGGGTGGGAGAGGGTGTCACTCATCTACAAGCATGTCCCACAGCCCGGCGCTCCTTCTTTGACTGTCCTGAATGACACTATTCTACCAAGGTGACTATCTCGTAGGCTGCTGAATGATGTGATCCCTACCAAATGAAGGGAACCTACCAATCGCTCAGCTCCTAATATAGGAGTTTGCACAGGTAGTGCTCAAAAATTGTTGGCTAAACAGCACTGGTTTGGCTATTTGACTAAATTTCATGGGTTAGGAAGTTTATTCATGCCAACCTCACTGACACAAGACATGGTTCTTTTTTTATATTCCTAAGACTGATCTGATATTCCACATGTGCTCCTATTCACTGGGTAACAGTGGAAAAAATGAAACTAAATTTTGGTCCAGGTCAGTAATTTCAAACCAATTCCTTTATTTGAATAGTTTCTTTAGTGAAATGCCTGGTCTTTCATTCTTTCTTTCTTTTCCTTTCTCTTACCCCATATGGCATTTCGTTGTGTGATGGATGAAGACCATGACACATTGATGATCCTTGAATTTCTGAAGCAGTGTCCCTTATTGCTGCTTGCCTTGCTGGCTTTGGTGGCTGAGGTCAGCAGCTGACAAAGCTTGTGACTTTGCCTCTCTATTCTTGGTTGTCCCTCAGCCTCCAGCTGACGTGGGTTCCCATACAGCTCCGACCTAAGAGGTCTACCCTCAGTCTCTGCGCAAGGTCACTGTGCTGCTTGCCATGTGGTCCATGCAGACCCCCTTGCTCCCACCTCAGTGGCCATACAATCCCCCTTGGAAGACCTGAGGGTCCCACACGTGCCACCAGGAAAACGAGTGACTCAGAGAAGTAACCCAAGTTTTTAGACTTCCCTCAGCACAATTAGATTTACTTTGGTGCAAGGGTTGACTGCAAGGAATTTAAACCAGAGTTCCAAATGGAAAGTAAGGCAAAAGTCTCTTCTTTCTGGCTTTTTCCTCCAATTTTTCAGCATATTGGAACCCACCTATCTCATCCCCAGATTTTTCCTCCATATCCCCTCTTTAGTTTCTAACCCCTCAGGAAAAGAAGGAGTGGATTTCTGGCATTTTATTCCCTCTGAGGCAGAGTTTTGCTCCGCATCCCACCCTGTATCACCTCTACCTATTATCCTCCTCCTGAATTGGGCAGCAAGTCTTATGGCCTACCATTGAAAAAGTTGCGTGCTCTGAGTTTTTTCAATTGATGTGTGGACCACCCTCATATGTACACTTTCTCCTGCCTGTATCTCTACTTAGAAATTCAGATTTGAATTTCTCAACCTTTTTCAGAATTGCCTTCTCAACCTTTCCAGTGGATGTCTAACAGGAATTTCAACCTTAATGTCTCCAAGCCCAACTGTTTTGCTGTCCCTTCAACCCCACATCCTCCCTCTACTCCAAGTATCTTCAGTCTTGGTGAATGCCATCTACTCAGTTGCCCAGGTGAAAAATTGAAGAGTTGTTTTTGACTCCTTTCTTTCTCTCACATCTCACATCCAGTTCATCAGCAAATCCCCTTGGCTCTAACTTTAAGACATAACTTAAAACACTCTTGTCGTAGTCACAGTTAGCATCTTGCTCCAAGCTACCGTCTCTCTCACTTGGACCACAGCTATAGCCTCTTAACTGGAACTTCTTCTGCTTTTGTCTCCACAGAGCAGAAGTTCTCATCCTGGGCCTACTCTGCCCCCAAGGGGCCATGTGGTAATGTCTGGAAACACTTTTGGTTGTCTCTACCAGGGGAAAGGGGGAGAAAAGCAACTGGAATCTAGTGGACAGAAGCCAGGGATGCTGCTAAAAATTCTACATGGCACAGGACAGTCCCCACAACAAAGAATTAACTGACCCAAAAGGTCAGTAATGTGAGCAACCCTGCCATGGAGTTTATTCTCCCAACACAGTGGCCAGGGTGATCTTTCTAAAGTAAAAATGAGACTGTATTCCTTCCATGCCTGAAACAATATGGCCTTCCACTGCAATAAGAATAAAATCTAAATTATTTACTGGTTACAAGGTCTTATAAGATCCATCATCCAGGAACTTCTATTTCCTGTTTCACCATTCTGTTCATTCACACTTCACCAGCAGCATGGGCCCTGGTCCTTTGTCTCCTCTCTAATTTTCGAAACTTTTTCCTATCTCAAGGCCTTTGCACTGGCTGTTACTTCTGCTGGGAACACTGTCTTGTAACTCAGGCCTCAGGTCAAACATCACCTTCTCAATGAGTCTTTCTGACCTTCTTATGCTAATCAGTCCATCCCTCCAATATACACACACCTACCACATGACCCACTGTTATCTTCTTTACAACCCTTATCAATACTTAAGATTATCCTGTTTTGTTTGTTTATTTGTGATTTGTCTTTCAGCCCTAAGTTTCTTGAGGATAAGACTATTCTTCTGAAATAGTACGGGGGGAGGTCTTAATAAATATTGCTGACTGCTTGACTGATTCAACTGATATGTTGAATAGAAGCTAAAGTGATTGAGCACATCCTTTCTCTCTTGTCAATACCTAGCTTCCAGGCCAGATGCTTTTCTGTGAAAACTTATTTCAATAATATGTGCTGAATGTTAACTCTATGCATTCTTGCTGTAGCAGTGCTAGCTCCCACCCACTGTCCCCATCCCGCCCAACAAAAAGTACCTTAGCTGGCTAAGAAGTAGGTCATGTATGAGAAGGTGCAAAAGAGAAAAATATATTTCAAAAATTGTTAATTTTCAAAATAGTGCTCTGTTATAACTGGAAAAAATACAAAGTGTTCATTTATTTATTGATTTTGAGTCAGAGTCTCACTCTGTTGCCCAGGCTGGAGTGCAGTGGCACGCTCACGGCCACCCCAGCGTTGACCTGCTGGGCTCCAGTGATCTTTCCACCTCAGCCTTCCAAGTAGCCAGAACTACAGATGCGTGCTACCATGCTCGACTTCAAAGTGTTCATTTATTATTATGAAGAAGAAGAAGGAGGAGAAAACACTACTTCCTCCAGGAGGCAAATCCCACTCTCTCTTCCCTTCTTCCACTGGGTGAAAAGACTTGCTTAGCTGTTGGCCTGTCAGCACTGGCCATAGTTATGGAAAGATGGTCAGCTGTCCCTTCTCAGCAGCACAAACATTTCCCTAAGGTTATTTCTACAATGGTGAAAAAGATTTGTCTTCTTGCACATTAGCAGAGAGTTAAATGCAAAAGTGCTGGATTCAATGAACAGGCTCCCCTTGCCAGCATAAGAGCAGCCTGAGGTTTCACCCACACTGTCAGGCTGTGTGGGTATGCTTTTTGGGCATGGATGTGTGTTGTAGTGAGTTTGTGTGTACAGGTCTGCCTGTGTGCGTTGGTTATATATTGGTGCCTATGGATATGTACTGCAGAGGCCAAAGACTGAAAATGGGAAAGGCCATTTTGTGTACTACCCAGGGAAGGGCAGTGGGAGGAGTGTATTTATTTCACTAATCTAGCAATAGCCACATGAATGGTCATCATTTGGATAGGCAGCAGTTATTTGTAGCTTTCTATAATTTATTTGCAAGTGACCTGG
The DNA here is from genome assembly GCA_963574415.1 of Tarsius wallacei. Lineage (NCBI taxonomy): Eukaryota > Metazoa > Chordata > Mammalia > Primates > Tarsiidae > Tarsius > Tarsius wallacei. Next base: position 56,166 of record CAUYQG010206157.1, on the reverse strand, counting down.
GTTTAAATCCATTTTTTGTTTTTTTAGAAAAATTACTTACTTTTTCTAAGTCTTAGTTTCCTGATCTGAAAATTCATTTATGTTGGCCCCCAAGGTATCAAAATCTCATTTCCTACCATGATTAGATGCCTTCTCCCTCCCATTTCTGGTTAAGATGCATCTCCCTTACCTGATAGTTCTGGGTTTTCTATTACCCAAATCAGGGAGTGTGAATGAGAGGAAAACATGGAGGCTTAGAAGATTTCTGTTACAAATGGCTGACAAGCACAGAGCCAGAGGGGAAGGTGAAAGGGAGACAGAGCCAGGCCAGGCTTAGTTGGGGGCAATGTTCTTGCCTTTAAGGATGGGAGAAGAGAGAGGATTTTGGGGGCATCTGTCATGAATGTGGGACATGGCAATAGAGGGAAACAGAAAAATATGAGCTTTAAAAAGGTTTTCTAAGTGTTAGGATGGTGATGCTACTTAGGTATTTCCTTGAGGGACCACAGTGCTGACGAATATTGTTCTTCTCTCACTTTGGCAGCCAGACCAAGGTTTCTTTTCTGGTACAGGCCTCTTAAGAGAGGAGTCGGATAACCAGACTTTATTCGAGTTAGAGCAAATTTGCACTGTTGTTGTGAGAATTAAATATGAATTAAGTGCAGTTTTATGTGTACAAGATCTGATAAATATTAAGCCCTAAATAAAATTACAATTTTTATTGTACAAAGATATAGTTAGGATGCTAACCACTGTCTTGTCTCTCAAAAGATCAAATTGAGTCTCAAAAGTGTACAATCTCATTTATTTAGCACTTTCTGTTTGCCACGTATTAAGTAACTGTTTTTACTGATGTGTGTTTTCCCTCGACATCTTTTACCCCAGGTCCTGTTGGCTCAGAGATGCTCATGAATCTAAAACTAACTCCTCAAGGTTATTTTGAGATCCAGAGAAATGGGACTTGGCTGTAAGGGCACTAAATTCTTTTCTCTAAGAATGGTTGGGCCTGGTTCCTTTGGAAATATCTTTGTGCTGTCAAGGGAGTGATAAGTGTCATGGGAAGTGGACAGGTCAGCTGGGTTCCGAACCCTAAGGCTACTGTTCAACCTGGTGAGGGGTCCCAAGAATGCTGACCCCTATCTCTTTCCTCTGGTCTTACTCCTATTCAGTACCAGACTCCAACAAGCCCTGAACCTCCTCTGTGGTTCTGGGAGGATGATGGAGTTCTTCAGAATCTGACAAGATCAGTATCATTTCCATCATCATATATTGCCTGATGTCTTAGGACAAGGTGTGATCCAGGCAAGAATAACTTTTTTTTTGAGTCAGGGTCTCACTCTGTCTTCCAGGCTGGAGTACAAATGGAATGATCACAGCTCACCACAGCCTCAAATTCTTGGACTCAGGTGATCCACCTGCCTCAGCCTCCCAAGTAGCTGGGACTACAGGTATGCACCACCACAGCTGGCTAAATTTTTGATTGTTTGTAGAAATGAGGTCTTGCTATATTGCTCAGGTTGGTCTTGAACTCCTGGGCTCAAGCAATCCTCCTGCCTTGCCTCCCAAAGTATTAGGGTGACAGGTGTGAGCCACTATGTTTGGCCAAGTATGACTTTTAAAGAGAAATTGTGACATTCCTGGGACTGGGCACTTTGCCTGATATAGCAGAGGCAGACTTCCATGTCATGGGTAGAAGATGGCTGGAAGGTGGCATGGCTTCCACCAGCATTCAGCCTCCTTTCTGCCCACCACAGTCCTCTTTCTCTGAGCTCCCCATTCTCATTTCACATTTCATCCACCTGCTGCCTTGTCCTCTCCTCTTTCCTTGTGTGCTGGTTTCAAGTGCTCATCCAGGAGGGCAAGGCATCCATCTTTTCCTGAGAGGCAGTTTCACACAGACACAGGTGTGTGATGCCTGGAGTTGAATCCCAGCTCAACCGCTTAGCTGATGGTCACCCTGAGCCAGTCACTAAGTCTTTTTCATGCCTCTACTTCCCCAGATCAGGATATTGATGATATCTGTCCCCTAGGGATGCTATGAGCTCCAGGGAGTTCATAATTAATTCTTCCCAGCATGTAGTAACCACTATGGAAGGGTTTGTGGAGGTGATGGTGATTCTCTTTTCCTGTGCCCAGCAACATCCAGCATAGGCCTGGTTGGTTTCAAACAATCTGTGAAGACTTAGGGGGCCACATAATGCTGAACTGACTCATATGGTAGCAACTACCAACTACACAAGGGGCTCTTTCCTTTTGACCATGAACTATCATTCCTTCATGAGTGTAGCCTGCACCTGTTACTGTGAGAATAACTAAAATATCGCTCAATCCAGATATTTGGAATTTGTTGACCAAGGCAGTCAAAGGGATGGGTAGGAAGGGTTACTTACTACTGCCAGACTCCATGTTCTGAGACGAGTGTTCAAAGCTAGCATGCCAGGTTTAACTGATGGGGAAAAATAAAAAATTTTTAAAAAGTGTACTACATTTTCTGTATCAGGAGGAGAGCTGACTCTGCTGGGGGTGGACAGGGTAGGAGGAAGTAAGCAGGGGGCCCACTGAGGAAATTGGACCCTCAGAGCTATTTGGGCTCTGGATTAAAGCAAGCTTCATCTAAATTCTCATTTTCTTCTTTGGCAGACTGTTCCTAAATGTTGTGGCTTCTTGACTCAAGGATTTGCTGCATAGACAGTGACTTTGTAGGCGAAATGCAACCATTTTGAAGAGCTAGAAAAGAAGGCCCTAGAATTAGACCTAGGTCGGAGGCTGAGGATTGCCATGGCCTTTCCCTTGGTAGGCTGGCTTGGGGATTTTACTCAACAACAGCTGGTTGTAGAAATGATCTGGCCCTGTGAACAGTATTGGACCCTCCTACACATGCATTTTTTACTAACACTGGCCTGATTTAGTTAGAGGATTTAAGTATATTATATTGACCCTGGCCATCTCCAGAGACTCGAGAACCCTGTTATAGTCAGATGACTTCTCTTTGCTCATAATTATGTTAGAGATTTTAACTTTGATGAAAGAAGATCTGAGGTTTGTTCCTGGGAATGATTGGGTATAATCTCAACCTTTGACAAAATGGGTCATCCTGGTAAGAGGCATGAGAGAATAAAAAAAGACTCATATCCACAGAAAAGGCTGGGTGAGATTTGTGGGACTGGAAGAAGTCAATGCCTACTTTTCTGAAGCAATGCATCTGGTGTGGCTAGCTTGCATGTAGCTTTGATCCTGTTAGACAGTAAGCAGTTAGGAGATGTCCAATGTTAAGTGTGTCTATCATGTAACACTATTCTAAAATCTTGAGCACCACCCCCCCACCGGCCACTGTAGAGGCTCTGCCTTAGGAAGTCAGTGTCAGTCACATTCAAGAATACAGAGTTCCCAGATATGACAGGACCCTACAAGCTGTTCTCTAGAGAGTCGCCAGAACTGTTGGTATGGTTGGACATTAGCAGCGTTTTGTGATCAACAATGACCCTGCTTGAATAGTTTCTCTTGGTGGCAGCAAGATATGTACATGCTGAGGTGTGATCACAAATGTCCAGGGGAGAAGAACAGGCAAGGTTGTGTCAGAAGTTCTCAAACTTTTCAAATATAAGGGCCCTAAAAACTGTGACATAAAACGACTCTTTAACTCATGAATCTGTGGGTCAGCAATTTGGGTTGGGATTGTCTGGGTGGAGCTAGGCTTGACTGATTCTAGTTGGACTCTCTCATGTACCTATGACCAGTTGCTAGGTTTGCTGGAGGCTGGGTGTTCTGAAATGGTTCAGTAGGAATGGCTTGTCTCGGTTCCATGTGGTCTCTCATCCTCCATCAGGCAAATCTAGACTTTATTACATGATGGTAGTGGCAGGATCCCAAGAGAGCATGTGGAAATGTGCAAAGACCCTTGAGGCCCAGGCTTGGGACCTGCATAACATCAGTCGCTCTGCATTCTATTATCCAAATCAAATCACAAAGTCAAGAAATAGATTTTGCCTCTTAATGGGAGAAGCTGCAAAGAATTGTGGCAATTTTTGCAATCGACCACAGGTGTCCTCTGTGCTTTTGTTAACTTTGAGGATTTACTTCCAGCCTTTTGAAGTCCATCAAATCATTCACAAAAGGGAAATCTGAGAAGAACATGAGTGTTTGAGAGATTATAAGAAATCCTTTTCAATGTCAAAAATTTTCCAAAACACACAGAATAGTTCATATGCTTTTATAATCTAGAGTTTGAAAAATTACTTAATAACTAAAAGTTACTATAAATTTGAGAAAGTTTTGAAATAAATGTGTATCTTTTAATCATTGCATCATTAATATGCATTAAAATTATTAAAAGTTATATGAAATAAGATTTATTAAGGCCACAGGTATTGCTTAATATGCAAAGAGCCTAATGGACCCCTTGTAATAGCTCTGAGACATGATCAAGATCCAGGACCCATGGAGAGGAAACCACTATTCTAAACCAAATGAAGAACTGGCCTAATGTTGTCCAGTTCTTCCCATCCCTGCCTCTTCTCCATGGACTTGGCACTTGTATAGAGTTTTCATTTATTGGGAGACTGCACTAGAAATAGCCCTAGGCCCCTTCTAGCCACTCCCTCCCCTGATTCCCAAGCCATCTTTCCCCCAACCCAATCACCGAGGTCTGAAATTATACTATAAATTACACTCTCAGGATTTTGGGAGACTGAGCAGGAAGCTTACTTGAACCCAAGAGTTTGAGACCAGCCTACGCAACTTAGCAAGACCTCATCTCTACAAAAAACTAAAAAAATTAGCTAGGTGTGGTGGCACACGCCTATAGTCCCAGCTACTCGGGAGACTGAGGCTGGAGAATAGCTTAAGCCCAGGAATTTGAGGTTGTGGTGAGCTGTGATTGTGCCACTGCACTCCAGCCTGGGTGACAGAGAGAGATGCTGACTCAGAAAAAGAAAAAAAAAGTCACAACCCAAGTTCATGATTTTCAGGGTCAAAATGCAATTCTCCAGGGCACAGGGACATAGGTGTGGCCACTACTGGTGGCTCACTTTGCAGGCCCCTACCATAGCAGAGCAAGTGGAAGTAGCCCCGCTTGGCCACTGAACGGTGATGTGAGACAGGCAGTCCTCTCCCCTCTTCTGGGCTTCTGTTTTTTATACAAGGAAAGTGGGAATTGAAACGGTCCTTTTAGGAAGGCCAAGGCTGAAACAGGTGGCAAGAAGAAGGTATGCTTTCCATGCTAGGCAAAAATATAATCTGGTTCTTGCCTCTTTCTCATCTTTCTGTTTGATCTTATTTTCCTGTCCCTCCCTCTGCCAGGGCCTGATCTCCCAGGACTGACACAACTGCCTCCTCAATGGGAAAAACCTTGACTTTGAGAGGCAATGTCTCCGCTGGGAGTCTGACAATGGGTTTAACGCACCAGGAACCTACAACTCTAGTGCAGAGCAGCCTACTGAGTGCCCACAGACTAGTCACCCTGTGGTCACAAGCTCCTCAGATATGCATGAGGAAGCAGAGGCAGAAGACCACAAGGACAGAGCAGGTGGGGAAAGTGGGAGGAAGTTGGGATCTTGGTTTCTGAGGGTGTTCTCCTTCTTAGTTGTGTCTCTTGAAGGCCAGGCCACAGTAGTCTGCCCTTTGAGGCCATGAGATACTGTGTTATGTTTTTAATGTACCTCCCTTATGACCAGTTTACGTGGAGTTTTTTTTTTTTTTTTCCTGGCAATCTTGACAGCATTGATTGATACATATTAATTTAACAGATTAAAACATATTCATCATATTCATTGGATGTTTGTGCCAGGCTCTGGCAGCTGCAGTGTTGATATCATGGTCTCTGTTCCTACACATAAATTCTGGTATAGGAGACCAACACATAAACAGATAATAGTGGTGTTATGGGAAAAGTGTGGTGTCAAAAATGTGTATATGGGAGTCACAGATTGATGAAGGGGGGTACACGTGGGCAGTAAAAGACATGTCATGACAGCTGGAATTTGAAAGATCCCCAGTAGCTCAAAAGGAGTGGTAAGACCACAAATGCGATATGAAATGTGAGTTTCAGCACTGACAGGTATGGGGCTTGGTAGTACCCTGGGACAGATGAAGAGAAGGGGAGGTGCTGACAAGCTGAGGCTGGATAGACTGAGTCAGGTGGTATGGGCCTGCTCAAAGAACTTTCCCAAGAAGCTTCATGGCTCTTAACTGCTGAATTGTGGAGATCTAGACAAGTGTAATTTCCCATATTTTCAGCAAAGGCATAAGATTGAACAGTGTTGTCATCTGAACTGACAAAAGACTACTGCCAACTTATAAAACAGCATCCTTTAAAACATTCCTGCCAAATGTTCTCAACATTGAACTAAGAGATTTCAGAAACTGGTCTCCTTAAGAAATGGTTTCCACCCCTGCCTCCTTGCCCCACTACTACCCACAGATACCCCTTGCTTTATTAGCAAAGACAAATATTTGGAAACAAGAGTGGGAAATGGAGAAAGCGTCTCTCTGTTAGGACACCATCTTTGTCTAATTTGTGACTTGGTCGGCTTGCTGTTAGATATTTAGGGCAGTAGTGAGACATGTGCTGGGGCCTGCAAAGTGGACCTCCCCAGGTAAGCAACCACACTTCCAAAGCACGCTATGTTATGAGAACGAATCCCCTCCAGCCCTGCTCAGAGAGTCCCACTTCTAATGCCACCTCCATTAGCCAAACTCGTGTGGGTGTCAGTTGTAATTTAAAATATTTAGTGACCTGTAACTTCCACTTTTCTCTTTCAACTGAGTCACATTTCCCCCATAATATCTAGGTAGTCACCACCATGAGCTCCATGAGCCCTCCCTCTGGGGCTTGTCTCATCATGGAAGGGCTAATTGTCAAGGAGGACACACCTTCTGCAGGTCTGCCATCTTTAGTCTCCCCTTCCTCTTCCTGCAGAAGCAGAAACAGTAGAGGTTGGTTTAGCAACTCCCTGTGATATCAGATAAAATGAACTTCTAGAACCTGTCCCTCTGGAAGGGGGAGGCAGGTCAGCAAGCTAAGAAGCCCACTTTGCAAATAGGAGAGACTGACCTGGACTGTAAACTCTTGAAACCCATATCTCTGGGTTGGCTGGGTATGTCATGGGTACAGAAAAAATGGAGTACAGACTGACCCGGACTGTAAACTCTTGAAACCCATATCTCTGGGTTGGCTGGGTGTGTCATGGGTACAGAAAAAATGGAGCAACATGCGTTCTTTGGTGGGGTCAATTGAATAGGGTGTTTAAATTTCAGCTTTCTTGGAAAATCTAGGATGTTAGCATATTGAAGAGAGGGTCAAGGAGAGTGAGTTCAACTCCCAAGAAGACTGTGGTGACTGCAGGCCTATGTGTGACTTCTGAGACTTTGGAGTTGAGCAGGTGGTTGGTGGCAGACGCTTCAGCGCCCCATCAGGGGAGGCACCTGGGATGACCTCCTGTGTTCTGTTGGAAATAAAGTTGTTCACCTCACGGAGACTGAGTCTCTACCAGAGAGATGATGAGCTTGTGTCCCTCCAAAGCAGTAGTTCTCAAGCGGAGGGGATTTTGTTCCACAGGGGATATTTGGCAATGTCTGCAGACATGTTTTGTTGTCACTACTGACAGGGAGGTGCTGCCAGCATCAAGCAGGTAGAGTCCAGGGATGCTGCTAAGTATCCCAGAATGCTCAGGACAGTAAAACTCTAAGCAGCTCCAAATATTCATAGTACCAAGGTGGGAAACCCTGTTTTGTGGGGAAGGTTCAGACAAACTGTAGGGGCAATGGTCTGGGCTCAAAAGAATGTAAGACCAGGGGAGGAGGGCTGGGGCAGAGCTGGCTGCCATACAACCAGGGGCCTGGAACAATTCACTGGACATCCAGCTTTGAAAACTGGAAGGAGCTTACACAGAAATAAGCCAGACAAACAAAGAAGTTAAAACAGAACCCTAATTTGTTTATATAAGTGCCTTCTCTTCATCCACCGCCCCAGGGAAGGGCAGCTGGAAGGCTCATGAGCCTGGCCAGTCTGAGGCACTCAGAGTGTATGAGTGTAATCAGTTTCCACTGAAGTCTCCATCAGATGAGGCCCTGGGCTCTGATGGCTGCCAGCGGAGTTAGCATGAAGAAGTGCTTTCTGCTCATTAAAACATTGAGTGGCTGGGCAAGATGACCTCTGGCACCACCACCCCACAAGAGTTGGCTGTTTAGCAGCAGAAAGTATGTGGGTAGAGACTTGGGGATTTGGGTCTACATGCATGAGTGAGATACTGGCTCTGAAGCCTGTGGTCCCAGATCTGGGACCTTGGTTGAGTACATTCCCCATGGCAGATATTCCGAACTTGGCCAGGACAATGCAGCCCCTGCCCTGCCCTCCTCTCCTTCCCATCCAGATGGACCCAATAAGGGGCCATGGGCTTGTACTTCAGAGAGCAAGTACTCCTTCCCTAGGCTTAGCCTTATACCTGGACATGGAAGGCAGTCACCCTCTCATACAGTGTCAACAGATGTAAAGGGTGTTGTCCTTACTACTGCCTTCCTCCATGCTGCATGACAACCCTCTCCTACTCTAGGGAGGGTCAATGTTAGCATGAAGACTCCTGGACAAGACCCCAGTAACTTCTTCCTCCTCTGTGTCTGGCTATGCCTCTTGGGTGAGATTGAGCACAATGGCCCTTGAGGGATGTTGTGTGGGCTCAGGTCATAAGCTCCTTGAGAAAAGGGCAGGGACTCAGTGTTATTTCACTCTGTATCTCCAACCCCAGTAAGTCCAGGAGTGGAGTTCTATATAGACTGAATGGATGAATGGATGGATAGATGAATAGATGGATGGATCAATAGAAGACTGGATGGATGAATAGACACATAATGAAAGAATGAACAATTTTGCAGGGTGCTTGGCCACCTGCAGAGTGTATGATATTTGTCTTCTCTTCCTAATATCTCCTATCATAGGGTGTCTTTAGGTGACAGGAAGGATTGAAATGAGAAGAGAAGGAGGGTCAGGAAGAGAACCAAGGGCTCATGCTGAACCATGGCCAATATTCCACAACTGTTAGTGCAGTGGATGAACTGAAGAAATGAAAGTCTTCTAGGAGAATTATGACACTGCTGATACATGCCTCAGTGGGTTCCTGGGCCTGGCCCTGGGTGAAGGTGACTGGGATGAGTAAGACAAGGGATGTATATATTCTGATTAAGGTGTCAGGTCATGGCACCTAAAAAGTTAAATAGCCTATGCTTTTGGCTCAGTTGAGGATTATTCAGTTATAAGAAACAAAAACTACTCAGAGGTATTGAGGCAAAATAAAGGGACACACAGTAAGACTACAGAGTTGCTGAAAGTAGTGCCAGGTCTCCTGGAACGTGGTAAGTTGGTGGGTGGCATTTGTCAGTCTCTGTCTCCGTGTTGCTCTCTGGGATGGTCTCCTCACTTTCCTCTGCTTCTTTGAGCTCAGACTCCAGTCCTCAAGCTTTCTCTACAAGAACCGTCATTTCTATGTTCTCATAATTTCATCTTTTCCAAGGTTTGTGACTACTCTGGCACCTCCTGTGACACAAACTCTATATGACCTTTCTGCGTGAGTGTCCTAAACTTTTTGTACTGTACTTTCTGTATGTCTTAGATCAAATCTGGAGTGGGCAAGAAAAGGGAGAGAGAGAAAGAGAAAGAGAGAAATCAGATTGGTTCATCCTGGATTAGATTCCCTCTCCCACACCCCAGTTACCCAGGCTGACAGCTGGGGCTGTGCTGAAACTCACACAAAAGGGGCATGAACATTGGGGATATTTTAGCAAAGATGGATGCAAGAGACATCATAGATTCATGTTGAGTGAATGAGGGGAATTCCCAGGAGTCTGACTGATCTGTAACATGTGGGTAGGGCTCCAAGGTGCCAAATCCATATGACAGGGAGTATGGAGAGTAGGAAGTTTGCTAGGTCTAGTGGTTAGTATATGGGGATTATGGGAAGCTAATTTTTGGTTCACTGAGTTTGACACACTCTTGAAGTAGGTAGGCCAGTGAAGTTCATGGAGGTGCATAGGCTGCATGCATGCTCCCCTCTGAGACATAAGGGTAGGCTCTCTGGGACAGATACTTGGGACAGACAGGCTCCAGGGATACAGAGATGAAGACTCTACAGAGAAAAAGTTAGGCAAAGATCACTTACTGTGCATGGGGAGAGAATTGAGCCACATGGTTCCTCTAGTTTTGCCCCAGGAAAAGTGTTCCAAGCTCCTTAAGAGAAAAGACTATTGAAATAGAAAGAACCAGCTTGCTTTGGGAACACCACAAGAGCTCCACTCATTGAAGTCATCTAAAGTTTGGCTGGAAGCTGGGCTAATCGTTGAGAAAACTCTAGTTTCAAGGATAATTTGAAGGCAAGAAGGTTGCCACAAGGAAGATGTCCAAGAGGCAGAAAAAGATATTTAAGGAAACAATAGTGGGCAAGTTCTACAACTATAAAGGAGAGGATGTGAGCCACTGGGCCTAGAGGAAGAGGGAAGAATCTTAGAGACTTGAAATCCAATGACTTTCCAGGATGGAAACCCCAGGTCAGCAGTAACTGAGGTTGTACTCTAGGACCTGGGTGGCTCACAAGTTCATGGTAACTCACAGGGAAGATTGAGCCTCTGACCTTCTAAAGACTGTCCAAGAAAAACTCTGCCCTGTACCAAAGAATCCAGTTTAACTCAGAAAACATCTTCAGGGAGGAGCCTGGAAGAGATGAGACTTCCCTTCTCCCACAGAGATTCCACAATGGCACATTGAGAAGCTGTTTGTCCCCTGGAAAAGCCATCCAGTTCAGTGAAAATAATGAGAAAGACTGAATAGATGGCACCTGTTCCCCTAGCTCTTGGGGTCTCCCAGTCTGGAAGTTATTGGGCAATCAGCCCAGAAGTACCTGCCCAGACACCAGCCCTGTCTCTTTCCTGGCTCCTGCCACTCTCCAGGGCCCTGGAGATGTAGAGGAAGTTGTAAGGAAACTCTAGCTGGGAATGCCTGTTGACGGTAATGGATCTATTTGGAGGGTGAAGTGAGTCATTAACTGAGACCTACAACAAATTTCTGCATGTTATTATCTTATATTTGTATTTGAAAGTCATCGTCCTGGGCTGTGACAAAGGGGTATGTTTGATGTAGAATTTCTGCTCTGCCTGAAAAGCTAGCTTTTGGCTATGAAAGTGACACATTGTCAGTTGTCTGTGTTTTGGCCTTCACATTGCATTTCCTCCCCCTATGTGAGGCAATAACTAGCCACATACCACCTCACAGCCTGCTCCAGCTGATCAGAAACATTTTTGTCCCTCTACTAGAGCTGTGACAATTCTGCTGAGGCAGAGACCTGGCACTTGAGGCCCTCTGCTTTCTTGGCCCGGGAGAGGCCCCACCTGTGCAACACAGCTCTAAAACTTCCTGGGAGAAGGACAAAAAGCAGTTCTGATTTGTTGAGCATCTTTGAATGGCTGAGGCCCAAATAAATGCTTATTGTCATGGTGACAAACTTAGGCCAGAAGCCTCTGGATGTGGGGTGGATAGCAAGAGGGATCCATGGAGAGCTCATATACATAGCCTGGAGCAACTAACAACACAGATTTCAGAGTTAGACTGGAGTTCAAATTTTCGCTTCACCACTCACTACCAGGGTGTCTGTCTTGGGGCAATTTTCTGAATGTCACGGAGCCTCAGGTTTCTCATTTGTCAAATGGGAGTAATAATACTAACGGCAGAGGGTTGCAGTAAAGATTAACTGAAAAAAATGTAGACAAATTCTGCTCCCCGTGACCACTACCTAGGATGTACCCAAAGAGCATTAGCCTCATTGGTGTCCACATCACTGGTGATGCATTTGCACTCTGCCTAGTTCTCAGTCTGGTGTAGGCAGGGCAGGCAGGCAGGGCAAGCTAGCTGTGTGCTTCAAATAGCATTGGGAAGAATCCGTCATGTTTTAGAGATGCCAGCCAAAAAATATCTTATTTCCAGCCAAGCACCTTGGCTATGAAGTCCAACTATGAAGTGTAGCCTATTTATTGGAGACAAAGTCACCCCAGCCCTGTTTTTCTTATTTTCTTCTCAAGAAGTATAGCCAGAGGAAGAAATTAAGTTGTGGCTTGGTTGCAGCCCAAGATACAGACATTTTCCTATTTGATAGGAATATTCTCTTTTCCAGTGGCCCTGAGAAACATGCAGGAACTGAGAATCACTCTTATTCACTGGAGGAATTGATATCCTTTGAAAGAGGGTTGAGAATAATGCAAATGTCACTGCTAAGCACAGAGTGGAAGGAACAAAACAATTAACTAATGGAATGTGGGGTATCTAGAGGAACTACAGGGACTCTGAAAGGCCCCCTAAAAAGCAGCACAATGGTCCCCATGTGGACAGGAGTCTGCTGTTGGTGCCAAGTGTGGCCATAATCAAAGTTCTAGTGGCTTTGATTGGTTCTGGATCATTCTCTCAAGTTCTCCTCATTTTCTTTCTAGGAAGGGCACATCCCTCTTTGAACATGTAAGTTGCTACACCAGGTCCCAAATGCCAAGCCCAATTCCTCCCTTTCTGGAATCTTGAGCCCTGCCCACTTGCAGCTTTGCTTTCAGATATGCTGGGCTCTGCCTCCTCCAATGAATTGCCAGTTCAGACTGAGGATGCCCAGATTTACCTAGACTTGAATTCTTGAGACAAGAGTAGATTTTTAGTGGGTGCCTAGCCCAACCAGTGAAGGATCTTTGGGAAAGCATGCTATCATTGATAGCAATGGCTTTTGCAGATAGGGGCATGTACAACATAAGTTAACCAGGAACTAGTACCCAATAAGTGATGTAGAAATGTTTGCAGGGCAAACAACTACATAAACAAATGATAATTAAACAGACAGGTGAGGTGTCACACAGGCCATTTGTCATAGCGTATGGACTAGAATACTGATTCTGGGTCTACAGTTATGAATTCTTCCCCGTTGTGTGATTTGCTCTTCTCTCGGCTCAAAGCATGGGGACTATGGGAAATCACCAACACAAGGAAAGGCCAAAGTTCTTTTTCCAGCTCCAGTTTCATCTGGTCATAAACACGTGCATCTGGACCCAGCCTGGGAGAGAGAACTTAGCTGAAAAGAGACAGACTAGACCAGGGAAACGCCTGGCTTCTCTGCCAGCCAAACAGAATTTGATGCAAGTTTCAACTGGGGATTGCTAGTCACATGTACTCTCCATCTAGAAATCATTTGTTAATCAATGAGTGCACTTTTTTTTTTTTGGTATGTTGAAGCACATCTGGAAATGATCTATCCCCATAAATTGATGCTCAGGAAGATGATTACAAAATTCTGATTGTGCCCAAATGAGTATGGAAATGTTTAATAAGGAGCTGGGGTCTTGGGATACCTGTGAGGCACAGTTTTGAGTCCTCAAGACCTAGACTTCATTTTGGGCAAAAGGGACCAAGTGGAGGGTTAGGGAGGTACTGGTTCCATTTCTGTTTCCCAATCTGGTGTGGAGCAAGAGCTTCCTGCTCCCCTGCTCACCTTTCTTCTGCCTTTCTGGAGCCCTACTTTCTATTGCTTGTTTCTCAGAATAAAGGAACGGCAGGGAGGAAAATGTGTGGATGACACAGTGTTGGCATCTTACAGAAATATCATGAGGATCCTGGGACATGAAGACTGTGATTCTACTTCATCCTCCGAGAGGTAAGCCATGCTCTACGTCTTTTTGAGCCTAAAAATTTCATGGCTTTGACTTGCACAAAGTCACATAGCAAGCCAGAACCTGGTTTCTGGACTCCGTGTGACGTGTTTTTGTGCACAGAACTCTTTTTTTTCTTTTCTCTTTTAATTTTTATTTTGAAATTGTGGGGTACAATTCAGGGTTAGGTATACAAATGTTCCTTGTGCAGGTACCCATATTGATGAGGTGTGCCCCCGCTTCCCTAGGCAGATATTGACTACTGTCAATCCCAGCTTCCCCCCCCCAACTCCCTCCCTGCAGTTTCCCACTACTTTCAATCCCTTTCCTACAGTAATATGGTAGTTGTTCAAGGTTCACTTATGAGTGAGAACTTATGTTACTCAGCTCTTTGTTTTAGTGTTATAAACTCTAATCCTATCCATGTTGCTGCGAAGTTCATGATTTTGTTCTTCTTTATGGCTGCATAATATTCCATTGTATATATGTACCACATTTTTTTTTATCCAGTCCTTTTTTGATGGTGCACAGAACTCTTGAATCCTCTTTGAATCCTCTGTCTCCTGAGCAGGTCCCTAGGGGTGACTCTTTCTGTCATGGGAAATGTAGAATGTAGAAATGTGGAAGAAGCAGAGCCTATAGCCATTGTGCTCTGGGAAGGGACTCATGGACAATAGGGGAGAAGGGAACAGTATTTTCCCTCATTATTTCAAACCCCAGAGAATGTTTAGAACAAGGCCCATCCTGGAAGACAAGAACGGATGTAATTTTTCCTTTATATCTGTTGAGTGAGTAGTGTCCTCAGACAGGGACTCAGTATCTCCCATTCTCATCAGTGCCCAGGGACCCAGACTCAGTTCCTCAGAGTCATGACAATATTAATAAGATGACTACGTGTTGAGCATTTGTGACTCTCCAGTTATTGGGTTCAGTGCTTTATAAATGTTACCTCATTTCACTCTCACAATTTTTTGTGATAGTTACTATTGCAATTCCTCTTTTACAGATGAAGAAACTGAGGCCCAGAGGCCTAGGAAGCTCCCAAAGCGACAAAGCTGGGTTCTGATCCTAGCCAGTCTAACTCCAGAGGCCACACACTCAGTAACTATGCCACAGTCCTCTGAGGCCTCTCACCAAAGCCTTTCCCCTACTATGTTTTGGAAGAGGAATAGATGAAGGGTGAAGGAAAAAACATTTCTGAAATTATTATTTTTCAGAATGTTTTTCCATCTGGCCCCACATTTTAACAGAAGATAAATCTCAACTTTGGGTTGCCTGCCTTGCTACCTTGCCTCTTCTTCCTGTCTTTGTACAAAAAGAAAAGCAGAAAACAATGAATAGAGTTTGGGCAAAGGGACTGCTTTGCCATCACATGATTTCCTTCTAGCCAGAAAAGTGCTGGGCCCAACCTGTGTGTTCCAATTGACTTGCTGAATGGGTCCCGGGAGGTCTTGGCCATGACAGGGTGCCAGAAAGCCATTAGGAATGAGGAGGTCTGAGGATCATCCATGGTCTGAGGGGAAAATGAAAGCACGAGGCTGGACCCTGGGGCCTTGAGAAGTTGCCCATTCTTTGAAAACACAAGGCTGGACAGTCCTCTTCTAGATGTAGACCTGGCATAGCCTGGAGGTCTTTTGAGAAAGGCCTGGATGTGAGCAAGATGTTTTGGGTTTTTTGTGTTCCCCCAAACTCACATGTTGAAGTCTTTATTCCCAATACCTGTGCATGAGGCCTCATTTGAAAATTGGGTATTCGCAGATGTAATTAGCTAAGATGAGGTCATTAAGGTGGGTTCTAATTCAATATGATCGATGTTCTTACAAAAAGCAGAAATTTGGACACAGGCACACATGGAGAATGATATGTGGAGATGAAGGCAGAGATTGGGGTGATGCTTCCACACTTCAAGGAATTCCATAGACTTTACTTATGCCATAGGTGGGAAAAAAAGGAATACCAAAAATTGCCAGCTACCAACAGAAGCTGGGGAGAGGCATTCTTCCTCACAGTCCTCAGAAGGAACCAACTCTACTGACACCTTGATCTCAGACTCTTGGTCTTCAGAACTTTGAAAGAATAAACCTCTGTTGCTTTAGTCACCCAGTCTGTGGTACTTTGTTACAGAAGCCCTAGGAACCTGGTACACATGATGTCTTGCCTTCTATGCCCAGAACTGTTTGTAGGTTGCAATGGGAAGATGGAAGTGAATAGTGGGGTTGACTGCAGTCAATTTCTTGAAGACAGTGTGATCCATGGAACTAGCTCCCTTCCTTCCTTCTGTCAAAGTGGCACAATTAAGAGGCGACAAGAATGGCAGAAGATGAGAGATGGCAGGGTAGGTGTTTAGAACAGGGTCTAAAGCAGAAACTCTGCCTTCGTTGAGTGGAAGCTTCTGGAGACAAACATAGTCAGTAAGTTTATGGGGTCATTTTTTTGTGTGTCTGGTTCTGAAGGTGGTGTGAGACTGATCTCTGGACACAGGCAGGAGTGTGGCATCTTCCCAGGCTAAGGGCTGGTGGGTGACCCCAATGAAGACTGGCTTGGTCCAAGGATGGTCACTCTGGTGAATGGCTCTCGGAGTACAGAAATTTGGTTGGAGGGGGTCTCCAGACAGCTCTGCTGGTCCTGGTAGTCAGGTCCTGTGCCTTCCATTCATCAGTGTCACCTCTGAAATTCCTAGGGACTTTGAGAAAGAAACAGAAGCAGCACTTATATGGCTGAAATTGCATTTCCCTAGCAGGCAGGGTCCTGGGCTGCCCATGGATGAGTTCTTCAAGTGGGTGGTTTTGTTTCAAAAGCATCTTGCTAAAGTGAGACTCTCTCTGGAGAAATTCAAGCCTGGGGCCTGTGCAGGGAAGGGTACACTTTCTCCAGCAGAAACCACGATAGTCTGGGGCCTGCCGTGCTCAGACACTGCAGGTCTGTTCTTGGAGGCTCAGCTCCTCTGCTGACAGTGAGATCAGAAGTCTCTGCAAGTAACTCTGATGAACAGTTTAAGATGGGAGGGACCTGAGCAGTTCTGAGGCCCCAGATGCCTCGCTGTGGCTCTCCCAGAAGTCACAGAGGCCAACAGCTATAATTTTACCATGAAATAAGGGGACCACACTGTAGGCAGAGCTACGCCAGGCAGAATCAAGAGATTTGTGTTTGTTATGTTTTCTCCTGTTTACCAGTGCCCAGAAGAATATCTGGCACATAGCAGGTGCACATTTAATGTTTATCACATGAAGGAGTATGCCCTGTGTCCCCTTCTGTGTCTGTCTCTCAGTACTGGTAACATTTGCTAGAGTGGCTGACCTGCACAGTTCATTTGGGAACAAAGTGCAGTGATGGAGGTTTTATAGTGGTGCCAGGAGGGTCACCCTCACTGGCTGTTTTGGAGCACCCCATGGAGAGAAACAGGCTAGGTGAGGAACATTTTGGGCTCAGCACCAGGGCTGGTGCCACACTGGGCTCACCTAGTGCCTTGCAGAACCAGGATACTCCTTGTCTCCTTTCTGAGGAGAGACTCAACATGTGGGCTTGCTGGGAGATCAGCAGCTGCTGGCAATCCCCCCACCTGCCTGTGACTGAGCATTTTCTCTTCTAGTTGAGGTGACGTCTATGAAGCAGAGTACCAGCATGTGCTAGTCCTGTGTGGGGCACTTCAGGTCAGAGTGACAAGGACTTGCTCTTGGCTCTCTCTCTCAGGGACCAGCCACCTGACCATGGCGGCTAAGCTCCTCTCTGTGTTCAGGCATCAAACAGCACAATCCTTACTTTCAAGGGACAGCTAAGAGAGTGCCGGGGAAAAGGAATGAAAGAGTTCCAGAAGCAGAGGCTGACAGCGAGCCTGGGATGAGGTGTCTCTGGAAACTGTGAGGAAGTATGAGCTAGGGCTATGCATGTTTGGGGGTCACATCTACTCATGTGTGTGTACATGTATACATTCATGCAGACATGTGTACCCTTGTGTGTGTGTGTATGTGTGTGTGTGTGTGTGCATGAGTCTATATCTGCACATAAGCATTTCTGCATTTTTGTGTCCTGTTTGTGCATGCATAGGGCCAGGCATCAATGTAACCTATGTGTCTACACACCTACATGCCTACATGTATATGGTACATGCCTAGGTTACTGTTGCCAAGGGGTACTACTGAGGATATTTAACACCAAGTCATCAACCAGTTCCCAGATGGAAACTTTCAGTTATTTAACATTGGCTGGAGTCATGGGAGGCCCAGAAGTTCTCACGAGAGTGGCCAGGATGATGGAAGTGTAGCAAGCATTTTGGGGAGATTGGAGAAGCACATATGTACTAATTAGTCCAAATGTATGTCATTGTTTTAAAAGCTGGTATGGCCTTCCTTGTACTAATGGGAAGAACATCATTTCTGCTATCACCAAAAATCAACTTAGGTAAGTAATTAGGTTAGGTTTGGGTTAAGATGAGTTTGATTGTCAACAAAAGGAGTGGCATGATTGAATTTACATGGTGAGTACTCTTAGGACTCCAGATGAATTATTTAATCCCCTGAAAATGGGGCTGACTGCTTCCACCTTTGTGTAAGGTTGGTGCAAAGATGAGATTAGCCAACATCCAAGCAGAGTGCCTGGCATGTGGAAATTGTTCATATTACTGGTGTCAACAGTTCTATTATAAAAATGGCACAGTAACTGTTTCCAGGTATGGTTTTGGAGATCACACAGATCTGGATTTTATGCCCAGTTGACTGTTTATAACTTGTAAAAGTGAAGCTATTTATCCTTACTGAGTCTGAGTTTTCTTATCTATAAAATGAAGACTACAACATGTTCCTGTGGGCTCACTGTGACATCATGAACACTGCCTTGCACTAAGTGATCTATAGATAAGTTCAGTTACTATTATCACAGATGATGATGGTGGTGATGATGATACCATGGGGGACCCCTCCAAAGTCTGCCACAATCTGAAAAGCCTTTAGAAACCACTTGGTCCAATGGTTTTATTGCACAGATGAGACTGCTGCTGTCCTTGCAGGTGGGACTGGGGCTTGGCCTCAGGCTTCCCTGCAACCTGAGGGACCCACTGTGGCATGAGAAGCCTCTGGCTAGGGATGGCCCTCTCCACTTTCCTGAATCCTGGGTTCCAAAGGTGACTTTTGGGACATTGGTGGTGAATATATCTTTCATTATTATTATTAATTTTTAAGTTGGAGTCTCACTTCGTCACCCAGGCTGGAGTGCAGTGGCACACTCACTGCCACCCCAGAGTTGACCTGCTGGGCTCCGGTGAGCCTTCTGTCTCAGCCTTCCAAGTAGCCAGAACTGCAGGCGCTCACTACCATGCCCAGCTGATTTTTGATTTGTTGTAGAGACAGGGTCTAACAAGTTGCCTGGGCTGGTCTTCAACCTGTGGGCTCAGGCAATCCACTTGCCTTGGCCTCCCAAAGTGCTGGGATTACAGGCTGAGCCACGGAGCCGGCCGACCTTTCATTATTTTTGATAGATGTGTTAAGTTGTTCACCACTGATAACTTGCTCCTATTCATCATGCATGTGCTGTAGCAGACACCCTCCCTAGGATTCTAGTGACTTAGGGAGAGGGGAGGAGGGCATCACTGAGCTCCTTCCCCAGTGGAAGAAGCAGCAATTTGACTGGCTTGTTCAGGTCGGTCGGCTGTGCTGACCTGCTCACCTGAGAATCCTCTTTATCACGTGTTGAGTCCTGCATAGATGCTGCCTTTGAGTTAGTAGCAGAGGCAGAAACTCAATTGAGACACATGCCTACCAGTACCAGGTACCAAACATTACAGAAACCTACTATGGCTTTTGGGGATGGCGAGGAATGTAGAAGCCCATGAGGTTTTTTGACTAGTACTTAGGAAATAGCAGGTTTCTGAAAGCAGATTAGCAGGTGATAAAAATAGCAAGCTCTTATCTAGCATTTACATTGTGTCAGGCACTATTTTAAGCAATTTACACATATGAACTTCTGTAATCTTCACAGGAAGTACAATTATTGCCCCCATTTTATATAGGCAGAAATGGAGGTTCAGAATAGCTCACTGACCTGCCCAAATTCACCCCCTTCTCCAGCACACGAGAGAACAGGAATGAAAACTCAGGTAGCCGGGCCTGGAGTCTGTTACTTCTGTGCCCCGAGGGTGGGATGGAAGGACAAAGCCTCTTTCCCTTTAGCGAGATTTGGCCTGAACGCTGGGAAACTATGAGCATGGACACCAGGCAAAGGGAGCGTCCCTGGGGCTTCGAGGAGGGCCTGGGCAGCTCGCACTGCATTCCACGGCGGGTGACCATGCGCAGTTGCCTAGAGAGCCGCTGGGGAACGCTGGGGGCATCATTAATCATGGAGTCGCCCCTTGTGGGGACCAGCCCCATCTTGCCATGAGGAATTCTCACCCAGTAAGGGACAGGAGGGGAACACAGCCTTCCCTTTGGAGTGTTGGCTCCTGGCATCCTTGAAGCTGTGTGGTTGGGACCAACTCGGCCCCAAAGTTGACCAATAAGGTTTTGCTGAACTCCTGCAAGGGGCTTGGGTTCCCAGTCATGGGCTATGAAGAAAACAAGACCTGCAAATTTCAGGCCTGACCAAGGCTGAACCAACAGGAGGAGAAAGGGCTTATGGCTCAAAGAAGGAAGCTTTTGCATGTTGATTAGGGGGTCAGATACAGTGTCCCAAAGAAGGAAGAACCTGGGAGCTTTGTCAGGGCGAGAAAGTGGGTTAAGCGGTGGCAAAGAAAGAACAGGAGTCAGGGCTGCTGGCACAGCCCTGGGAGTTACGTTTAATGAGCCCTTTTCCCCAGTGTCTGTAGGGCTGGCTGCTGCACAGGTGGAGGGGCCCGCCTGCTGGTGCTGGCCACAGAGCCCCCACCTGTATGACAATGAGCAGGGAGTAGAGCTTGGCTCACTTGCTTTTCCGTATGTGTTCGCCTCCCCCAGTCCCCTGTGTGCCCCATGGAGCAGCCCCCTGAAGCACACGGTGGACACTTTAGGAGGATGTGTTGAGGGCACAATAGAACTAAGGACAAGCAACCGGAGGTCTTCCCACCCTGACCTTAGTGTCTCAGCTGAGCCCACCTGGGTCAGGAAGGCTGGTCACATTTGGAGGAGTTAGGTGTGGCCTTTACCCAGCCTCCACACATCTCTGGACTCATGTCTGGGGGACACAAGACTGTTCTGGTGGTCTCAGCCAGGACCGGCACTCCTTACTCGTGCTTCAGCTTCCTGGGAGGGGACATCGCTGGTCCAGCTTTGGTTTACACTAACCTCAGTGTCTGATCCTCAAAGCAATACAATGGAATTTCCTGGGAGAAAGGCCATGGAAGGAAGAAGAAGGCCTCCACCTGTTCCCCAAGGGAAGATCACAGAAAACTCAGGGTCACCCTCTCTCGTCTTCCTCTTTAGAGTGTCTAGGGCTGGGAGCTCATTTAAGTTTGCACACACTGAAGGATTCTAAGTTTTCCTACCCATGAATAGCTGGAAAAGCTAGTGTATAGTTCCCATTTCAGTGGGTAATGGGCTCCTTTCTCCTGCTCCTGAGCAGCCTCTGTGGCAAACCTAGCGGCCCTGCCCCAGCTGGGAGGGGCTGGATTCTCAGGGGTCTCCAGGCTGTCGTCCTACCTGTAGCTTTATATTTTGTCCCGAACTGCTCACTCTCTACTTTAGCACTTAATTCAACAGCCATAGAAAATATGCTTTTTTTACTTTTTTCATCTTTTTGACACAAGATCATGTTGGTGCCCATTTCCTTTAAAATAATTTACTACCTATGGGCCACTGGTGTGAAATCCCAGCGGTAGCCCCCACCAACCCTCCTTCCGTAATTCCACAGCCTCCCCTCACTCACACTCCCCCTGGGGATCCTTGGCCTCTGTGTTTAGACACTAATGTTTTTTCTCACACATTCATTGTGCAGCTTTCCTTAATTTGGTGTCCTGCCGGGCACCAGCGGGAAGCCACTCAAACATTATGTCAGTGATCTCAAAATTGAACCTCAGGGCTTTCTTCTGCCAGCAGATGTGTGGCACACTTTATTAACTCAAGTACCCACGAGTTGAAAATTTCATTAGTTTGAGGGGAGGGCTAAGTCCCATCAAGAGACCTGGTCTGGACAGATTCTTTGTGTCAACTTGACCCCTAGCAAAACGGATTATTGTTCTAAGTGAGACAAGTGACCTAATGTTCTGCCTATTATGCACACATGGTCTGTAACCTTTTAAAATATGAGTGTGGGAAAACAGCACATTCTGCCACATCCCTGACCAAAAATTCCTGACAGGTGGCAGCCGGCCTCTTAGCAACACCACAAGGAGCCTGGAATTATCCAGGGGCCACAGTGGTTCCCTTAGGCCAGGTACAGGGCGGGGTCAGGAGACTACCTGCTGGGAGAAGGAGCCCATGCAGGCAGAGCTCAGCCTCCAGTGCCACCCTGTGACAGGCCAGGGGACAGTCTTGGATGGGTGGTGAGTGGGGAGGAGTGCGAGAGCAGCCTCCTCACACGTCCCATCAACTTGCGTCCAGGGCTATCCAGCAGCACTGGGAGACTCACTGGGAAGTGTTGATCTGTTAGCTGTGTAAGAGAATCTACCAAGGCTCCATGCTGGATGCTGAGTGTGGCCACATCCTTGCACAAACCCATCTTCTCATCTTAGAGCCCTTACTCTCCCTTGTTCCAACTGGCTTATGTTCTACCTGTTAGGCATACAGAGTCTGAAACCTTTTGAATTACAAGTAAGGGAGAAGGACACTGTCACATCTGTGACCACAAATTCCTGACAGGTAGAAGTCAGATTCTGTGGGAAAAGGAAGGATGTGATCAGTTGCCTTCAGAACATCCCAGGGCCTCCCTAGCAAGGTCCTGAGCTGGACCTGTGGAGGACACAGGTGCCCCAACTGTGGCCAGGTGTGCGCAAAAGTTGAGGGTGGGAAGGTAGAGTGTCTACGGGGTTGGTAGGGAGGAGTAATCACCCTGTGGAGCATACCTGAAGGAGGGTGGCCATTCTAATCAGGGTTCCTAGGAAGGAGGGCCTGAGCAAGGCTTGAATGGGCCAGGAGAATGGAGTGAGGAGAGTTCCTGGAAAGGAATGGGGAAAGGTGTGGGCCTTGGGTGGAGTTTGGGAAATGCAAAGAGGTAGTTGTGACTGAGCACAGCATGTGTACTCTGGACTGGGGTTGGAGATCAGACACAGGGCAGTCCCTAGGCTGAAAGAGACTCCTGCCAGAGTGCTCAGGCAACATTTCTGGTGGCAACTCAGTCTCCAGTGGATCCTGTTTGGGGATCCATCTTCTGGCGAATGCAACTCTTTTGGGGTGAATGAGAATGCCTGGAGACCCACAGATGCAGCCTTCGGCCTGGGCTCCACTCTCCCCAGAGTCTCTGTGACCTGGCCTCCCACAGAGCTGAGGGTAGGGCTGCACTGGCCTCTACTTTCTGACAGACACAAAGCAGAGCTGGTTGTAAAACTTAATTAAATGAAATATTTTAACAAGAAATTCCAAGAACAGAATGCCCTGCTCATAAGCAAGCCATCACGGAAATAAAAGCTGATGGGAAGCGTGTGTTCTGTTAGACAAGGCAAAGTTTCTGCAAGAAATAAGACAGTGCAGAGAGCTGGGCTGTGCTGGACAAGTGGGTGAGCAGGCTGGTTCCTAGGATCAAGGCCCAGTAGGGACGGAGCATAGCCCAGGGGCTGTGACTACTCAGCTGGGGAAGGCGTGGGCTCCTGACCATAACTCATGCAGTTGATACACTTTACTGATCACCTACAGGGTGCTGGCTGGGTAGTGTGCCAGACTGAGTGTACAACGACTTCAGAGTTCACTGGGTGCTCCCGTGAGAGGGATATTTTACAAGATGAAGAAATGAAGGCTCTGGGAGGTGATGACAGGGTACCACTGAGGCAGAAATGGAACTAGATCTCAGGTACATGAATCCCCAAGTCCAGGCTCTTTTACCACCTGACCTACTCTTTCCACCCCAGCCCCATTAGCAGAGGTGCTGAAGAGGAAACCCAACTGTCTGCAGTCTGCTAAACCATGGGTGGACCTAATCAGGGCTACCTTCAGGGCTGGAGTTTGCCATTGTATCTTCCTGGGAGAGCACAAGCAAATGCTGTCCATACAGCAGACGGAGGGTGATGAGAGACCCTCATCTCCATGCTGAGGAGAAGGCCCCGAAGACCAGAATGTGTGTGTAGTTGGCCTAGTGCACTTCTCGGAGGACACAGGGCTTGGGATGACATTGAACGTTTTCATAGAGTCAGGGCATTGGGGCAAAAGAGGGGGCCAAGCCTGGGAGTGGGTGGCAGAACATGACGTGTTCCTAAGGGGCAGGAGGAGCCTGCATGAGAGGTGAGAGTGGAGCCACTGACTGACTCCCCATGGAAATGATGCTCTCTGTATGTGTAGGAAATGATGAGGTGACAGAAACTCCTGCTCCCATGTTGGAACCTGTGTGAGGAAAATGCATCACCTTCACAACCCAAGGAACTTACCTGAGTTATCTTGATTGATCATTTTCTGAACTAGAAGTATTTAGAGTCAAGTCCCTCCTGCCGCCTGGTGTATTTATTGCATACTGTCTTCCAATGGCCTCCATAGGACCTGGCTTGGGACCAATTTGACTTAAGAAAATGGCTTACAAAAACCCCCTCAAATCTGCAGAGAAGACCCATTTTAGGCAGAATGATTCACAGAGTAAGAGGAAACCTTGTTTATAAGAATATTCCCCAACCGGTTCTCTTATATTGTAAATTTCAAATATTCTTTGACTCACTCAAGTGAACGCCTAAACTTTCCAGGACCTGTGTGAATGTGTGAGGTGAGGCAGGGCTGTGATTGGCTCAGTAGTCAGCTTACAAGTGATTTTTATTTTTTAGTAGAAAAATTGTCTTCACACTCCATCCCCTACCATCCCCAAAGACTTAGTGGCCTCATAGGGAACCAGCAGAAGCTTCCTTAGAGAAGGAGAGGGGAGTTAGGGGTTAGCAAGTCCTAGGTTTGGATTATTCTCTGCCTTTGGGGTAATTGGGGGAGTTGAAGCTGTAAGTTTATTCCATCTCAGCACCATGGGTTTGCCCCATACACAGAGCTGAGGGGAGACTCTGCACCCCTAGTTTATATCTGTATCAGTCATAGAAAAAGAGTCAGGTCAACATGAGAAATGAGACCCATGAATGCGGAGGCAGGGTGCCAGGGAGGTGAGGTCGCGGCAGAGGGTAAACACACCCAATCCAGCATGAGAGCAAGGACCCAGTCAGCCTTGTGAGACTTGAGTTCCTTCCTCCTCTCATCCCAACTCTTTTATGAGAGAAAAAGAACCTGGAAGTACCACTTTAATGTACATGGTGAGCTGCTCAGCGAACATCAGCACATACCAGTGCTGAGTGAGTTGTTTCAGAGGTTTCCATGCAAGGGAATGATTATTTCAGCAAACTCAGGGATTCCTCAAGAGGGGGCCCTTCAACTACCCAGCCACAAGGTAAAACAAAGAAGAAAACTGACAAGGTCTTAGCAGAACCCCTTGGAATGTCTTAGTTGATTTCAGTTTGGCCGGGGGAGTGACAGGGGTCAGGATGACCAGATCAAGGCAAGCATATGTCCTGGCTGTGACTTAGCAGTGATCAGAGGAGTCTTTAAGGAATAAGAAACATTCTTTGCTGGGCCTTTAAGAATTTTTCTAGAGAGAATGAAAAGAACCAGTCACAAAGATTTTTTAAAAAAAGAGTTTAGCTAGTGTAGGGGGATCACACTAGCTAGTGCTCATTCAGTTCATATGGAGCACAGTATTGTTCTTTGTGTTCCCATTTTGCAGGTAAAGTAACTGAGGATCAGAGAGGTGAAGTGACTCTCCCAGGCCCCCATGGCTAGTGAGTGGTACACTTGGAATTCACACAGGTCTCCCTTTCAAGTGTGGTCCTCCCCCTCTGTCCCTGTGACCCCAGGATCCCTGTGGGTCCTCCTCATTTGGGTCCCTCCAAGACTGGAGGGCCATGTCCAGCCTCCCATGGCAGTGACTTGCTCATTTATTTCCCCGAATGCTTAGAAGCATGCCTGGCCCAGAGGTGGTGCTTAATAAATAGCTGCGGAAGTCATAATTTTCCCTTGCAAAAGGGGAGAATTTCAAAATCTCAGGTGAAGAGGAAAGGGAAGCACAAAATAATTGAAGCACTTAATATATGCTATGAGGTTGAAGGTTTTTCTTTTGCCCCTTTTGTTTTAATTAATTAAATGAATAATATAATTAAGTCAATGGGGAGCATCATAAACACCCAGGAACTCACCCTCCAGCTTGAGAATGAAAGCATGCGGGGCATCCACATCGAGCTGTGAGTCCACACCCTCCTTGCTTCCCATCAACACTGGACATAACCTATCTAGACTTTGAATTTATCATTCTCTTGCTTTAAAACTATAATCAAAAACAAAGTTTTTCATTGGAGTTGATTTTAACATCTTTAAAAAGGTCTTATGCTGCATTTAGTCTTTTGGAATGCGCCTTTTTACTCCCTATTAATTGTGGTAAGTTTCCTCTAGTTGGTTGCATGTATAATTGTATGTCATTCGTTTTAACTTCGGTCGACACAACACAACATATTCATTCTCTGTGTACCAGGTTCAATGGATGTTATCTCATTTAATCTTTATAACAATTCTATAACACAAGAGGGAACCACTTGTTACTCCTGCTCAGAGTGTCTCAACCTGTTCTTTCATAATCACTATTTTAAAGATGAAACCACAGGACAGAAAAATTAAGTAACTTTTCTGAGTACATCACTTGTGAAAGATGAAGCTTGAATTTGACCTGAGAACTGGGACCTTCTTCTGAGAGGAGGGAAGTACTGGCTGACCCAGTTTTCTTTACCTCAGCTCAGTAGTGCTATGGGCAGCAGTCTGCCCTCTCTCTATTGTTCTTTCCATGATCTTCCAACACGCCATGTGATTATAGAATGTTCTAATGATCCCAGCTGGCCCAGTCTCAGTTCAAGGACCTTAGGTCTTCTGAAACTGTTCTGTACTCCATTACTCTATAAGGTTTATGGTACAAGCCTGAATGGCTACACTTGATGGAAAAGAAGAGAAATGGAGAGCTCACTTGGCTATGGGGAGTTGGTAGAAATAGACTGTTGTTAGAGCTGCTCTTTCCTAAGGCCATTGTCTGATTTAGAGTGTAAACCCTGGAAACTTCTGCTTTATGTGGTTTGGTATTCACACTGCACAGCTGACAGCCCAAACCATTGTTTAAAAACAAGGGTGGGGGTTGGGCATAGGAGTTCATTCCTGTAATCCCAGCACTTTGTGAGACTGAGATGGGAGAATTGCTTGAGTCCAGGAGTATGAGACCAGCCTAGGAAACATAGCAAGACCTTGTCTCAACAAAAAAAAATTAAAAAAATTAGCCAGGCATGGTGACACACCTGTAGTCCCAGTTACTTAGGAGTTTGAGGTAGAAGGATCACCTGAGTCTGGGAAATCAAGTCTGCAGTGAGCCGTAATCATGCCACTGCACTCCAACCTGGGTGACAGAGTGAGACCCTGACTCAAAACAACAACAACAACAACAACAACAAACAAGTGCAGGGACACAGGTCTGCAGCTCATGAACCAGGTTACCTGCAAGCTTAAATCATCTCTCTCACCCCAGGACTGAGCCTTAGTGGTGTCAGTCCAGAAGCTAAAGTGGAAACAAGGGTCAGTGCTTAGTGCCTAGTTCCTTGGGCATAACTGACCTGGAGCATGGCTCAGACCTGGGGTAGGCAGAAGCCCGTCTGTATGGGAGGAGAAGGACAGGGCCCTCTCCTTGTGGAAACATGTGCACCTACTCCACCAATTTTTATGAGGCCCTGTTAAATGTTATTTGATGGTGACCACCCAGTCATCCCACCAACAAATGGAGCACTCTGAAGGGAGTTGTAGCTGACCTCTTAATGTGAAACAGCATACAAGGAGATGAGCTAAGAGGTAGGGTCTGTTTCTGCATATTTATCTCTGATTATTAGACACTTTTAGAGGGAACATCTGTTTGTCCACCCTGGCTCCCATATTGCAGGCCCCATTTGAGGGCCAGCTTGGCCCCTTCTTTGACTGAATGGGGACTAAGTCATAAATTAGAAGGGGAACCTAGAATAGGAAGTTAGAAGGGGCTTTGCCCAACTCACCAAAAAAAAAAAAAAAAAAAAAAGGGAGGGGGTATTGGGCTCAACTGATCAGCCTTCAAGTGGAAAACAAAAGAAAATGATGATAGCTCTGAAGCTCAGTCCCATTAGAGCCATGTCTTATAAGGTTTTTTCTGGGGACAGCACCACGACTCTAGGTGGGACCTGGGAATCAAACCAAAGCACACAGCTTGATCAAGCTTCTGAAGTTCTAGGGACCTAGGCTTGGCTCCATTATTTGATTTCTCCTTTGGTTTAAAACTTCGGATACTTTTTTTTTTTTTAGAAAGCAGGATTTATTGAGAGGACAGAAAAGCTCCCACAGTGAGAGGGGACCTGAAGGGGTTGCCCTTTTTTTTTTTTTTTTACAGGAGTAATATCTGTGTTATAGCAGGACTTTTCATGTCACCTCACAGTATGTTCTTAGGAGATGTACATGTGGATTCACCCCCAGGATGATAGAGTAATTGACTATACAAAAGGAACACTCTTTGTTTTCTTGTTATGCTTCTGATGATACTTACAAGGGCACAATTAATACAATAATTGGTTACATTCTCCTTTGTCCCCATTTCTTTGGATATTATTTCTGTAGCTCACCTCTCCAATTTGCTTGTACACACCACTGCAAATTGAAATTCATCATGTGAGACTGCAATTCCATTCCATCTGTAAGTCTATGAGTTCATAGCTTTTGCTAACTATCTCCCCCTCTGCACATTCCTCCTGTTTCTGTTGATGCCGCATGGTCTGTCAAGTTATACAGGTTCAAAATCTTCCAACTTTAAAGACTGCTATTTTTCTTCCTTGCTCTTCCTCTCTCTCCTGCAGCCCTTCTGATTCCTGGCCCCACTGACTTACCAAGTCATCTTAATTTCTAAGATCTTTTGCACCCATCCTTTGTGTTTTAAACAATCAGCCACCTGATTCTGTTTTCTGCCTTCCTGATCTTTTATCCTACCCTTTCTCACCATTCCCAACATCTGGAACTTGACGGAGGAGATCCTTATCTTTTACTTGGATCCTGGCACAGCCTCATACCCAGACTCATCTCATTGCAATTCATTAAGCATATGTGGCCATATTCGTTTTCCTAAACCACAACTTTCATCAACCTCTTGCTCAGAAACTTTCCTTGGATGCCTTACAGCAAAGAAAGTGCCACCTTTTCAGTTTGACCTTCAAGCCCTCTGCAGTACTGCAGACCTGTCTTTCCTATCTCCGCCTGACTTTTCCTGTGCTCTTGCCAAGTGTTCTTTAAACACATTCACACATTGTTCTTCTTCTTCCTATACTGCACGTTCTCCTTTTTCTGCTTACCAAAGTCTATGTATATTCACGATCTGTTTCAATCTTTTCCACAAAACTTCCTGAATCACCAACTTCCTGTTTTAAGCCCTCAGAGTAGTTTGTTTATACCCTTCATGAATGAACGCATTCCACCTTTGGTAGACAAGTGAGCAGACAGATATTTAGGAACTGCATCTTACTGATCTTTGTCTCCCCTGCAGAAATTTTGCCCAGTGTTTGGCACATAGAGGCATTTCATGAATGAAATGAACTGGATAGGTGTCCCTGCTCCATTGTTTCTCTTTGCTACAATCTCATTTTAATATTCATCTAGATATACTGGCCCTTTGTTCCTTCATGGCATTAAAGGTTATAAAACATTTCCACAAAAATTATTTCAACTGATTTTCGTGAACAGTCCTGTAAGAAGGCAGGATAGATTTTATCCCCATTTTATAGGTAAGAGAACTGAAGTTCACAGAGGGGAGATAAGTTGCCCAAACTCCAAGCAGATAAGGAATGAAGCCATTAATTGAACCCAAAGAAACATCCTGATATGAAGTCGAAGACAAAAGAAGGGAGCAAGCAATGTCCCACAGAGCCCTCCCAAGGAGGTCTTTTCCAACTTCATTTAGTATGATGAAGATACCATTCTAAGCCAGTTGGGGCACCTTGAATGAGGGATATTGGTCAAGGAGCATGGGGCACTGTGTGATTGCATGATAATTTTGAATTTATGGCTGTTTTTTCCTCCTTTCATCCCCAGATACAGATAATCATCACATGAGCACCAAGAAGTTTGAACTCTGTCTTCCCCTGCACATTAAGCCATAATTCCAGGCCTCCTTTCACTTACTGGAAAGAGTTCAGAAACTCTTGGAGAACTATGCCTGAAAGCACTCATGTGGTGCTCTGAGATCTAGGTTTAGTTTTTACTCTTCTCTCACCCTCAGAACTAACCCCTCATTTACCTGCTCATTTGTTCACCCAGTCTCCATCCATCCAATGATCCATCCAATGATCCATCCATCCATTCACCCACCCATCCATCCATCCATCCATCCATCATCCTACAAACTTTCCTTGAATACCAGACTCATACACTACCATGTATTCTACCTTCCTAGACTCTTTCTGGCCTCCTCAGTTCCAGACAGAAGAATCCTGCCAAGGTACCAAGAGGTTATGTGATTTGTTTTCCAGGCAATTCTTATGCATTTTAAGAGTAGGCTTTGCCAAGAAGATATGAAGGCCTGAAGAGAGAATGGTGGAAGTTGAAGGTATTTTTGAATAGGTAGGTTTTTTTTTTCTTTCCCCAAAGCACCTCATGTAGGACTTGGGGGGTGATAACCTCCTACTTCCTTCTTCTCAAAGCTTATACTCTTTCTTTGCTCTTCAATGCTGTTGAAAGGAATGTGTTACTTCATAGCTACCCTTCCCAATGATATGAACCTAAGTTCTGTTGTATAGGTTCTTTGCTGCTTTCCCTTACTAGAGCTCAGCTTGGAGTCTCTGACTGGATGTTTGAAGTGTAAGGAGAAAATTTGGGGTTTTGATTACACTTGGAATTGTTAGATATAACATTTGGAAAAATTAGAAAATTCAAGAGCATAAATATATGCTTGGTTGCAGAAAAGTTAGGAATCCACATCCCTATCCCTCCCCTCCCACCCATTTTTTCTGTGCCTTGAATGTATCCTGGTTGAGTTGCAGGGAGACTTCTGGGGTGCCCGTTGCCATGAAGTTCTCAGGGTTAGAACTTCCTAGCCATTCTTTCTCCACTCCTGGAAGGCCAAGTGAAATAAGTGGCCAACTGGTTAATCTCAAAGCCTACCAGAGAGCTTTGCCCGGAAAAGGCAGATCGTCAGTGAGGAAGACTGTGTAGAGCACGAAGACAGATGGCATGCTTTTCAGGGCCAAATTATGTGAAAGCCTTTGTGAAAGCTTTTTCCTTCTTTCTCAACCAATACAATCCCTGAAGTCAATTACATTTTTTTTTTTAGGTGGCAAACGATTTCCCTCCACAAATTCTCCCATTCCCCTTTTATTCTGCTATTCTGTTACTTAAATCACAATATATGTTCTTCTAGAGGTTTTGAAATGTCAGAACATTTGCATCAATACCCTCATTTCACTGTCTTTCAACACAAATGAGTCACATTGACTGGTATGATATACAATAAAGACTCCATTTATTTGTTTCCCCTCCCTCTCAAGTTTAGCAAAATAATTCAGATCCTGATTTTCTTTAACTTGAAGAAAATGTCATTCCTTCATGTTCAGAGACCTTCGGGGCCCTGATACTAGATTTGGTGCAGGTCCAGTTCATATATGCTTCTGCTTGTAGTCAGCTGTCTGCTGCAGGGCTGGCTCAATGTATGGTTTTATCAATATATACAGTTTAAATTTTTTCCCTACTATGTGAAAGTTTAAGTGGAATAGAAGAATAAATGATGATTGCCTTTTAAAAAAAATTAGAGGGTGATAATAAGTTCTCCAGGAGCAAGCTTTATGTAGGGGCTCATGCTTTTGGTTGATTGCAGCTTTTTCAGCAACTCAGTGATATATCTCAGAAACATGTGGTAGTTTTGAATGGACAGGTCAATCAATCTTGTGGACTCAGCAATAAATTTTTCATAGTAATCAGAGAGTTGGTCTGAAAAATCCTGCAGTTTATATCTAAACTGCTGGTGGTAATCAGAAATAATTTCCTTCATTGACACAGCCCAGCTTTTAATGATTCCCTGAGCAGTGGTAGAAAGCTCTGCAATCTTCTCTTTCCCTTTTCCATCTGGGTCGGTAAGGATGCTAAGATATTCCTGCACAAACTGCTTATACTGATCTGAGAGTTGGGAAGCAAAGTCAGCAGCACTGAGAGAATATGTGGAATGGAAGTCCTTGAGGGCAATTACTAGGTTCTCCATCAGGTTGACTACCTTTTCTTCAAGTTCATAATATTTCACTGTCCAGCCGGCTACACTTGGGTCAAAATATTCTTCGCGGAGAGCCTTTATGTACTGATGGATCTGCTGTAAGCTTTGAGAAGCCTCCTGAAGTTTGTTTTGAACAAGTTCATTAAGCTTATCAAGGATAATGCATAGGTTTTCTTTCAGGATTCCAAAAACATATGGTATATATTTGTTAAAGGTTCTGTCAATCTCATATTGGATATCATTAATAATATAAGTAAATTTTTTCTCCTTTAAAAGTTTAATTTCTTCTTCTAAACTATGGAAAATGAATTGTAAAAGGCCTCGAAGATTACTTAGCATCTCTGTGGTCTTGTTAGAATGGATGTTGTCAAGTGTCATTTGAACTTCTTGTGATAAAAATTTCAACAGTTCTATGATCTCTGGGATTACATCTATTAGTTTATGGCTCCTTGACTCAAAAGGAAAACGAATCTCTAGGTCCTTGATTAATTCAGAGTTCTTCACTAGGTCTTGGATATAGGAAAGCAATATTTCTAACCCTTCATGAATATTTGAATATACCTGGGACAGTACCTTCCTTACCTCCCTCATGACCATGGTGCAGAGCTCAGAGTATGTCCCAGCTATCCCGGGGAGCTGGAATTTGTTGTACTTCAGGAAATCAGTGAAGGAGTCAAACAGACGCTGGACTGTCATATGGAATTCTTGAGTAACATGTACTAAGTTGTCAATCAGCTTATCCTTAAGTCTCTCAAAATTGGCTTGTCCCTCCTGAGCCAACATTTCCTGGTACAGATTCTGGGCCTTGTCTTTCCATTCCTGATAGGCCCCAGTGGCACCACTGGCTGCTCTCTGGAACTGCATGTCCATTTCATCAATTTGCCTCATGGCCTTCTGATAGGCCCGTTCAGCATTGTTTTGCAGACTTCTTCTTAGCTTTGAAGAAGCATCTCTTAGGGTGAGTCCCGTGTGCTCCCAGTGGTACTTGTTGACATAGTCATAAAGGGCTCCTGTGGCCTTGGGTATGTTGTCTTTCAGAGATATTAGCAAGCCAGAAGCTGCCTCTTCTTCCCAATTAACTTTGATCTGAATGTCCTCATCAGACTCCTGGTCCCTCAACTCGGTTTTGAATATAGTGAGTTTTTTATCTGGAGAGGACTAAACCCAGAAAAAAAAAAAAAAGGATGAAAAGAACATGTTTTCAATTACCCTGATAACATACTACACTAAAACTTCATTAGTAGTTAAAAGTAAGGATTAGAGCATCTTTCATATTCTGAAGGGGATTTTTCTTTTATATGTCAGTTCATGTGTTTGTTTTATGGTAAAACAAGTCTACTGTTGTTAACTCCTCTTTATCACATATCCCAAAAAGGCTAAAAAAATATGCTTGGCATTTGGTATTTACACAGTGACACTTAACATGAAAGCCTTCCTGGGTCTGAAAATTGGAAGAAGAGGAGGGGGAAGAGGAAGAGAAAGAGAGAGGAGAGGAAGAGCCAGGAAAAGATAGATTCAGGGAAAGAAGAAGTGGCAAAAAAGAAAAATGTTGGAGCCCATCTAGCAGAGACCCAGATTCCCAACAGTACTCATTCTCCATGCCCATGATTGACTCTAGTGATAGCAACAGAGCCAGGTTGGATCTTTTCCTCTGGTAATGGCATCTTTGATTTGGCCCTGGCAGAGCTTGTAAATAACATGAGAAGAATTTTATATATCTCATTTAGCAACTCTATTGTGGGGAAGAAGTTTGAAGGTTTTAAATGCTCCAAAAACCACCAACAATCTGAAAAAGGTACTCTGCCCATGGCAGAGTTTGCCTATCAATTAGGTGATGAGGCATAACCCTCAACCTTCTGGATTTCCCAGAATCAGTATAATAATAGTGTTATATGATGTCACAAGTGCATCTAATCATTGAAATTAATAAATGACTCATAAGACTTTCCAGAGAATAGTTCCTCAGAGGAGAAGTTCAACCCCACTCATTATCTGTCTTTCTTCTAGTTTGGGAAGGTTCTCAGAGAATAGTTTATCTCGAATTAAATGTATCTGCCCAATTCTCGACTTGCTCTTAGGGGTATGTTACCTATTAGAGGGGACTCACCTGAGGACGGTAGTAGAAGTTCCATGTAAAAAATTTGTCATCATCTTCCAAGTCCATGCCCACAGTACCTAAGGCGGAGGAGGCTACTGAGGTAGAAAGGCTTTTCTCCTTCTCCTCGTAATGCAGGTGGAGATCAGTGAATGCTGAGCTGGTGATGTCAAGGTGAGCTTTTCCTTCCCACTCCCTGAAAGCAGAACAACAGACGAGCCATTGTGAAAGGTGTATAGAGATGGCAAAAATCACAATGAGTTTTAAAAAGTTCAATGAAAGTTCCATACTGTAGTCCTTTATATCTGCCAGCTTCTTCATATTCTGCACTGAAGTCACGGTGTGCAAGTGTCGCTTTGGTCTTACAAACTAACATGCCATCTTCAATTCTGTGTGTTTCCACAACTGTATAGAAAATATTTATATGTCATTAGATTAATGATAGTAGCATGTAGACAGTTTCATTGTAAAATCTGTGAGAATTCTATTAATATCTTAACCAAATACTTAATGTTTAAAATATGCACGGTACAGTTCACAGTTGTCTTTAAGTAAATAGTTAGAAGGCATTATTAGTCCTAAAATAATTACAGAAAAATCTATTTTCTTTGAAACTTTTCCTCTTGAATGTCAGCTGATTGTTTACAGTTTGGTTTTTACATGTGGGATATTACTTCTCTTACTTTAAATTTTGTTATAGAGAATAATTGTGCCTCTAATCATAACTAAATATATAATTATTTACTCTCACTGAAAACATACAGTATTTAGTAGAGGTGGCAGGGTATTTCCTTACCATTTAGGTCATATTCTAGGATCTGTAGGGTTGAGCTGCACGTGGAATCCAGGAATGTTTCAACATGACCTTCTTTGTTTTTCAAGCCAGCATTCCAAGTGGTATTATACAGGGGAGAGGCCACTCTAAAACGTGCAGTCAGTGCTCCAAAGGAAGGGATGAATATTCCAGCAGGTACAGAGAACTTAATGGAGGGAATGTCAATAGTCTGCTCAGGCATGATGATGGTGGGCAACTCGAAGTCTGCAATTTTGTTGGCTACTTCATTTAGATCCAAAACAGCGCTGCCAAGTGAAATACCTCTTGGAAGTGTGAACTGGGACACAGTTAACTGAGATTCAGGCACAGTTATCTCAAAAAAGGGAACCGAGGAGCCTTCTGGTTGAGAATATTTTGTTAACACATCAACTTTGGGGAATTTTACTTTGGGTAGTATTGGTAGGTTGAGGGCAAATGATGAAGTTCTTAGCTTCTTGTAGATTTTTATTTCACTAAAGTCAAGTTTGTAGGATGGCACTTTAAGATCTGTAAATGGGACTTGAAACATAGGTGTGGCAAGAACTGAATTTAGATCATTTTGTTTCAGCCCAGGGATAATGAATTCATCAGTCAGAACTTTCACTGGGACAGAGAAAGAATAGCCATTGGGGTTTTTGGTGTACACAATGGCAGTTGAAGCATGAAGATACTGTCTCCTGTCAATGCTGGTAGTTACATCCAGCTTTAGTAGATCCCATAAGCTCTTGTCATACACTGGTAGGATGATATATTTGAGGAAACTTAGGTGTCCTTCTAAGGATCCTGCCATGTCCAAATGTGCCTTTTCTTGGTCATTGGAAAGTTCAACATGGCTCTGGAGAGACCCAGAATGAACCCGGACTTCATTTTTCCAGTTGACCTTCTGGGTCTTTGTGTTAGCATTCAGAGTCACTTCTTGGCCAAGGTAAGGAATATCAAGGAGGGAACTGCGCTGACTTGAGCGAACCTGAACAAGGGTTGACATTATCCATGGGGAGAGTTCCAGGGTGGCTTTACTTGTATGTTCTCCGAATATGAAAAAGAGGCCCTCTAGCTCTAAGTGGTTTTTTGTATTGTGTTCCCAGATGGCATATATGCGTCGAAAAGTGGCTTCTCCAGCAAAATTTTCTTTTACTTCAAGGTTCCAGATATCATCTACTTTGGAAGCCCCTTGCAGCTTCACTGAAGACCGGGTACCCTTGGAATTCAAGTAAGTGCTGGCCTCACTGGCAATATTTCCTGAATATTCCCGTGAAAGGACAGACCCCTTGACATCACCTTTAGTAGATGACTCAATGGAAAAGTAAGAAGTGAGGCTTTCCAAGGTGAATTTGTGGTCAATGGCCCCTTTAGCAGTAGAGTACAGCACTGGGGAATTGAAATCGTACTTTAATTCCATGGAGGAAGAGACAGTAGGTTTTGATTTGGTATTTCCATTAAGTTCTTGCTTGAAATTCATTCTCAAGATTGGAATTTGGACTCTTGCAGTTGTTGTTACTGATGCCTCCATGTTTTTCTTGGTTAAACTAACAGTACTGTCATGATTGCCTTCTACAAACTTGTTACTCAGAGACAGAGCCGTGGCTAGTTTCAACCCTCTTTTTCTTGTTAAACTTGAGGTGCCCTCTAATTTGTACTGCAGTGCATCAATGACGGATGAAGAGGAAGAAAGGAGATGAGCAACAATATCTGATTGGTTATAAAGTCCAGCATTGGTGTTCAGTGTGATGACACTTGATTTAAAAGAGAAATCATAGGTAATATTGCCCATAGCAGGAATAAAAATATTATTTCTGGTACTCAATTCTTTGAAATCTGGAAGAGAAAGCATAAAAAGATTCCTAGGGACATGAAGAACTGGCAGGTCTAGGTCTAGTGGGAAGACTAATGTGTATGAAGGCACAAAGGTGTTGGAACCCAGTATGGTGATACTGGGGGTGCTGATTGCTTTTGGGATTACATAGCCAAATGTCAACATCTCTACTGTGAATGGAGACACTTCAATATTGACGACTGGAATAGTATATCCAGGAATTTGAAAGGTCCTTGGGAGCTCATTGTGGAATTTTTCAACTTTGTACCTATCAAACTTGATTTTGGTTTCATTATAGTAGTTGGTGAAAAAATCTAATGCATTCTCTCTGGCTTTCTCAAAATGCCTGCCAAAGGAATTGAGATTCTGACCAATAAACTTATAAAACACACCCAAAGGATTTGCAATGGAATGCTTGCCTTTGTTTTTCTTATACTGAGCTTTTACACTTAAATCAAATGATTGTTTTGTTGTTTTCAAAAATCCCTTCAAGCCTGTTTTCTCCCATAAGGAGAAATCTTTCAGTGGGGGAGTTGTGATTGTTGTGTAAGGTAGAGTCATTTCAGGAATTGTTAAAGGAATGTTTAAGAAATCCAGGTTGGCTTCTCCATTTAGTCCTATATGGGTCTCCATGATATTCTCATTGTTTCCAGCAGAGAAGTTTTGATTGTACTTATACTGATTGAACCTAGCACTTGCTTGCCAACTTGCTTGCTGGACACTAGGACTCAGAAATAGTGCATAGTTATTCAGGAAGTCTATCTTTCCTGTTAACTTCAATGGAAAACTAACTTTCAAATTTCCTTCATTGTTTGTAGAGGCAGTAATTTCAAACATCTGGAGTGAAAACAAAAGAGAATTTTTCAAAGTTCCGATAACTTTCCCATTTAAATGAGCATCATGGTTACCAGTTATCTCTGCCTTCCCTTCTCTGAATAGTGCTGTGCCGTTAGCAGTTAGAACACTGCGGCCCACATGCTGGGATTCAACTTGTGACTGAATTTCAAATTTTGAAAATTTGGGGAAGCTAGATTCATAAACCAAGTTTTGGTTTACTCTTAAGTGTTTGCTATTGATTTTATTGGATAATCCAAAGGAAGTGACGGATTCTCCAACAGTGAAGCTAATTTGTGATTCATGTGTTCCTTCATCTGAGAAATTGGGGCTGGCCCATTTCCATGACCCTGCACCAGAAGAAGTCCACGCTATGCGGCCAGCTTCCAACAGTGTCTTGATTTCATTGTGCAGGTCAGCCTGACTAGAGAAGTCTAGTTTGGGGATGTTCAGTTTGTGAAAGTACTTAGTGTTGCTATCCAGGGTAAGCTGATTGTTCATTTTGACAATCACACCATTACTAAGTTCCAGTGCATTTTTTTCTGTGTGTAACCTTGCCACTGTGTCTGATTTTCCCTCAATAGCATTTCCAAAAAATAGCATTTCACTTTCATGCTCTGTTCTCAGGTACTTGCTGGAGAACTTCATGGACTCCTTCAGAACAAGTGGATTGATCTTGGGGTTTGAGAGTTGTGCATTTGCCTGAAAATCAAAATTGAGAACTTCTAATTTGGACTCCCCTCTGGCAGTGATGGAAGCTGCAATATCTGCTTTGTTTCCTGAAGTAGTTACATTCTGCATGTTAGCATTTACATCTAATGTGAAAAGGGGAGACTGGATTTTCAAAACGCTATACAGCTTGCCAAAAGTAGGTACTTCAATTGTTTGTGAGATGTGGGGAAGCTGGAATTCTGGTATGTGAAGATCAGGTGCTTGAAAATCATTAAGACTGAGTTTTGGGATTACGAATTCTGGAATTGTGATTTCTGGTAAATGGAAGTCTGGCAGGGTGATTCCAGCAAGAAGAGTGTCCTCCACCTTTAGATCCCTCAGATACACTTCTGGAACAGGCCACTGCAGCTCACTGTTCAGCATCTGGTCAATGGTCCTGATGATCTTTACTTTTATTTCTACGAAGTCAATTGTAAAGGAAGGAACGTGAAAGGTGTTGAGGACAGTAAATTCTGGCGTGGAAAACCTGGATGGGATTTTTATATCTTTCAATTCTTTGAAGTTTATCTGAACTGATGGAATCCTCAAATCTGTTAGGGGGACTATGAAATCAGGTGTCTGGAAGGTAGCTTCCTGAAGAGCCCGAAGACTGACTCTAAAGGCAGGCATGGTCCCAAGGATGGTCTGGATTTGGGGAACAGTGAACCCTTGTTCTACCAATGTTTTCACACGTTCAGCCCAATCTTGGATAGAATACTGCTCTGCAAAGTCAGTAAGGTTCTTAGCAGCAAGAATCCACCAATCAGAAATGTAGGTGACCAGTGTGCTATATACCTGGCCCATCAGAGACAGGTATCGCTCAAGTTCCTGCTGAATGTCCATTTGATACATTCGGTCTCGTATATCTTCTAGGGTCTCTTGGAGTTTGGCCTTCATGTGAGCCAGAGGTGCTGAACTTAAAGCGTCCTGTAACCAGTCAATAATTAAGGTTACTTTGGTATCCTTTAGGCTTTCCAGACACACTTCAACCAAGGCCTTGGTGTCCTTTAAAAACAGCTTTAGTATTTCAACTTTTTGTGGTAGGTCCAGAGCCTGAATTTCACTGTTAATTCTCTGAGTCACCTCACGGATTTTGTTATTGCTGTCATCTACAAACTGGTGGTAATCAAATGACTTTAATTTCTTTACCATCATGTCAAGGAATCTGTTTACTTCTTCAATGAATTCTTTTAAAGACAAAGCATCAAGCTTCTTGACAGCCTCATCGATAAACCCAACCAATTTCTCAAAGTAATCTTTTATCTCAACTTGTTGTAGGACATTGCTTAGCTTCTGAACAGTCTTCTTCAAATTGTATTGGTGGGCCAACTGCACTGATTTATCCATTAAAACCTGAATTTTCTGGTCTATTTCATGTTTCTTAATTAACTCATGGACTCTGGCTCTAAAAGCATTGATTTTCTCAGTAACTTCAAAATCTCCAATAAGATTTATAACAAAGTATTTGACATGCTCAAGAACATCATTTATTCTTTTAAATGGAATTGTAGCTCTCACTTGATCTAAAAGCACTCTGACATCTACAGCCTCAACTTGTTGTTTTAACTTTCCAGCAATATGCTGGATGTCTGTATTCTGAATGTGTGTCTTGAGCTGTTGCAATTTTTCTTGTATTTGGATTCTAATTCTATACCTAGTATCCACATTTTTAATCCAAGATGCAGTACTACTTCCAATTTTGTTAAAATCAACATTTTCAATAAACAAATATAGATTATGGATTGTTTTTGCTACATTTACACGAATATGATACTGTTCATCAAGAAGTTTTAATTTTTCAATGATTCGATCAATAATCTTAGCAACAGCTGTCTTAAAATCATGTAAATCATAATTATCTTTAATATACTGATCAAATTGTATCACATATGTCTGCAGTTGAGATAGTTTTTCATTAAAGTTGATTTTGGCATTATCCAGTGCAATTTGTAGATCATTTTCTGTAATTCTATAATTTCTTGTGAAAGCAGTCAGTTTCTCCTTGGCACTTGAAACTTGTCTCTCCCAATTAAATGAATTCAGATAATCATCAACTTGCTGTGGGAGTCTGCCCAGGGCTGCTCTGTAGTTCCTCGTAAATTGATCAATATTGATACGCTTCAATTCTCTCTGTATGCTTTTCAATACAGTTATAATTATTCTTTGATTCATCTCAAAATATTCTTGCAGGGTTGTAGAAAATGGGAGGTTGATAGTGTGAACATCTTGGTTTTTATCATACTTTACAAAAGCAACAATTGTAAATTCTTGGGGCTTGTCAATGGCATCTTTAATCTCTAAGGCATCAATGACATTGACGGGCTCACTGAGTAACAATGGCACTTTAATTGGAGAGTCTAGTATAGTTAGGTCAGCCAGGGCTCGTCCACTAAGTTCCACACCAATTTTGTCTTTAGTATTGTAAGCATCCAAGTCCTGGCTGTATTCATTGTTGTTAAATTGAGTCTTGAGTTTCCAGGTGCCAGTCTGCTCAGCTGGAGTAAGCAGGGCACTGACTTTGTGATCAAGAGCTGTACTGACACTTTTCTTAGACATGAGATGATGACTTGTGGATCCTTTGTAATCATGAGAGAAAGTAAGGGCCAGAGGTTC
Organism: Tarsius wallacei; assembly: GCA_963574415.1. Classification (NCBI taxonomy): domain Eukaryota; kingdom Metazoa; phylum Chordata; class Mammalia; order Primates; family Tarsiidae; genus Tarsius; species Tarsius wallacei. Next base: position 15,291 of record CAUYQG010206157.1, on the reverse strand, counting down.
AGCTTTTAATAGGAATTTGCTATACAGCTGCCCAGTGTGTTCTCCCCAGAGAGTCAGTTTCCCATTGCCATTTGTATGCGCATCGACAGTCATAGTAAATGGTGCCATTACAGAGTGGAAGACATTGCTGAAATGCAGTGAGTCTGAATTATAGTTTGTACTGATGTCAATGGCTGAAGCCAGCCCAGCAATGTCTGTGTTAAGCCGATGGCTAAATTCCACACCCTGAATCTTAGCCACAGTGTCTGCTTTATAGCTTGCTGATAAGGCAGCATAAGAAATGGTGTAGATGTGTTTTATTTCATTATTTTGGTAGGTTCCTTTTAGGTTACCCCCCACATTCAGCTTCAGGGGTTCTAGCCGCAGTTTCCCACTGTTGGTCAGATCCAGAGCATTGTATTTCAGGTCATTGTGTAGAGTAGTTACCAGAGAATAGGGCTGTAGCTGCAAATTAAAATTTTGCTTATAAAACTTGTCAGGGCTATAAATGTTATCAAGTTTTGAAGAGAAGTCCAGTGATAAGCCTGCAATGTTTAGACTGTTTGTGTGATCAAGTTTCATCTCCGCATATGAGCCCATCAAGTTGTTTGAGAGCATAAGCCCCTCTTGGCTGATTTTGAAGTTGAATATGTTTTTGCTGTCGACACCCAGAATCATAGCCTGATAGGTACTTCCCAGTGACACTTCTGTGAGGGCAGCTTTTCCATCTAGATTGAATTTTGCACCATGTTCCCTGAAGCGGCCATTTGTTGTTAATTTCATAGATGCCCCAGCCAGACCAAGCTCTGCATTCAGCTCATTCTCCAGCACCAAGGGACTATACTTCAAGTTGGTCGTTGCACTGGTAGATATTCCATCTCGGGTAATCCTTAGTGTTGCTTTGTGAGCACCACTATTGATTTTGTCAGTGCCCAAGGTGTCAGCATTTAATTCAAGACCATGGGAATTTAGTGATCCAGAAAGCAGGGTGAAGAACCTCAGTGCCTTGTAATCAACCTGATACTCAGAACGTAACAATGCATTTTGCTTAGAGAAGGTCAGGTCCATCTTGTTAGATGTGGCAAAATTCTCATGCTTCCCATTGGTGTCAGATTTCAGAATTAGCTCATAGTTTTCATATTTCAGAGAAGCAGTATTTTTAATGATGCCACCTTGCAGATCAGAGGTGGAGGTGAGGGAGAGGGTTCCATCTTCATATCTTCCTGTTATCTGGTTGGTGCCCTGGAGGTAGGTGGAGTTAAACCTCAGGTTGGACTCTCCGTTTAGTTGGCCAGTGGCAGGATCCTTCTGATAAGACAGGCCATATGTGCCTTTGGCATAGAAAGAAGAGACTTTGAACTGTCCATCAATTTTTACTTCCTTGACATATAAATGCTGTTTCTTTTTTGAATTCAAATGGACTGCAGCAGACATCTGCGGTCCCAAAGCACTAGATGCATCAAATGTTAGTAAACCTTTTGAGACTGGGCTGTTTCCAAGTTTTTCTACATGGCTGAATTTGATATTTGAATCTAGAAATTTGTGGCGCAAAGACCCATCACATGATAGTGTGAACGTATTCCTGTGGTCATATGTTGTTTCTCCAGATCCTAACAGAAAAAAAAAAAAAATCAGCTAAATTAAGTAGTACAATTCCAGAACAATTTTTATCCTAACAGTTTTTCAATAATAAAGTCCCATCTATCTGGTCAATTGTGCAACAGACTTCTCCATCTATAATATAAACATAAAATCTGATAGTAAAAGGTGTTCCTCCAGGAAGTCTTCCTTGACCACCACAGATTTTATTTGGTTGCCCTACTGAGTGCTTCCACTGTACCTTACACTTATACACTATACCCTATCATAGTACCTCTTACACTGAATTATAATTGCTGGTTTATCTGTCTTTTTCTGTTATAGCCTAGTAGAATATTTAATACATATTACATACTTAATAAATATTTTGATTGGTTAAACAAATGAAAAGACTTCCACATAGCAAGGGAAAATATCTGTAAGAAAGCCCAAATTCTTCCCTCTCTGGAAGAAGCTCTCCCATCAGAGCCTGCAGTGGACTAGCCCTGTGTACCCTTTTCATGGCTCACCTTGTACACTGTAGGAAAGCAGGTCAACCACAGAGTCAGCCTTTACGTGGTACTGACCCCGAAGGCTGAAGTGTTCTGTGCTGGTGTTACCACCAGAGTAGGAGGCAGACCAGTTGTACAAGTTGCTGTAGACATTCGTGGAGAGGTCTAGAACACCCAGGAGAGGCACTTGTAGTTGATACAACTCGGGAATAGTAAATGTAGGCACTTGGAACTCTCGAGATGGCAGGTGAAATCCCACAGATTTGAAGTGTAGGGCTGGTGTCCTAACAGTTTCTAACATCTTTAGATCTTTGGAGGATTTGCCACCAAAAGGAAGAGGAATCTCAACTTTTACACTGTTCTTGTTCAAGGTATATTTGACCCGGCCATCACTGAAATGAACAACAAAGACAATGTCCCTACAGTTAGACATCAAGAACTCAAAGTTCTCTGCCATCTGATCTTCCAAGCAATATTGTACCTGCTTCACTCCCAAACCCATTGTATACCTTTCCTCACACTACTCCCTATGCCTGAACCCCTCTGCTTTTACCTCTACATGTCAAACACTCAGATCCTTAGAAAACGTCCAAGAGCTACTCCTTACCATTGCCATCCCACTTAAGTCATAGCTAATTTCTCTTGCACATATAGTGACACAGTTCCTTATGCCTCTCTCAAAGAGCATGTCATAATTCTGCTTACATAGTTAGTTATTTGTTCATTCATTTGTTGGTGCCTACATGGTGTCTTCCTGGGAAGAAAGGCTATACCTTATCCAGTTTCTATCTTCTCACTGCACCTACTCTAGTATTTTGCAAATAGGGGACACTTGATACATATTTGCCAAACTAAAATGAGGCAACTTGATTTGTGGAAATAATGCAGGTATGGAAGTCAGTAAACTTGGGTTATAGTTTTAGCTTCCATTAATTGATAATGCTATCTTCGTAAATTCATCCCTCTGAATCTCAGTGATGGTTATCTGTATAGCAGGGATACCTCACAGAGATGGCCAAGGATATCACATAAGAAAATTATCTAAAAGCTCTTTACAGTCTTTTCAAGACAATGCACATACAATAAACTATTATGATAACATAAAAATAAAGCAGGACAACAGAATGTAACTGTTATAGACAAATAACTGTTTGTTGTATTACTCCAACAGGGGCTGGATGCTGCCTGTTCAGAGTTCTGACATTAGTAGAAGGATGACTGATAATTACTAAGGTCCTGTTTGATTATACGGTTCTGAGCTTTCTTTTCAGCGTAGCACAGAGAAGCTGGTGGTCAGAAACACTAGTAGTTAAGGAAGGTTCCCATATCTTCAGTAGGCTTTGTTCATATCAGTGATTTGGCAGACTTCAACCCTTTCACAATAATCTGGTCTATTAAATTGTGTTGCTCAGTCATAGATATTGGAAAGTCCCGTATGACACAGGCTACTTGTTTTCTTAACCTGGAGGATAATTTAGAGGACAGTCAATCTAAGAAAAAAAAAAAACTATAGTCTTTTCAGTTCATGCTCTGATTTTTTATTTTCATGAAATAAAATAATCAAAGTATTACATATATTTTTGTAAATATAGAAATAAACTGAGCAGCTTGGAATCTGACTTCGCTATAAGGATTAAGCTAAACTGAGAAACTGAAATATAGTTGTCCCTCCATATCTGTGGCTTCTGTATCTGTGGACTCAACCAACTGTAGATCAAAATTATTTTTTTAAAAACTGCATCTGTATTGAACATGTACAGACTTTTTCTTGTCATTATTCCCCAACAATATAGTATGGCAATTATTCACATCGCATTTATATCATAACGGGTATTATAAGTAATGTAGAAATTCCTTAAAATATATGGGAGGATATATGCAAATAACATGCCATTTTCTATTAAGGGCCTGAGCATCTTCAGATTTTGGTATTCCAGAGAGTTCCTGGAACCAATTCCCCACAAATACCAGGGGATGACTATATTTTCTCAGAATTCTGCCTTTGTTCAATGCTCAATGACTATTCTGAACTTCTGTAGCTCAATAGCAAGCTTGTAGTCAATAATTCCTCCAGTCACTCTTGAATTCTTCACAGTCAAAGGGGAAGTTTACTTATAATGGAGGGAAGTTGAGTGGCTTTCAAATTCAGGTTGCAGTAAATAAAACATCTCAGGCTGAAACTACCAGCATCCTCCAGTGACTTCTTTAGGTTCTTCCTGATTGGGTTAATGTTCACATTCTGACCTCATATTTAATAACGCTAACATGTCACAGTGTTTATGCTACAGTTATTAATCTCCTTAAAATGATTAAATCATTTTCCTTAAAAATTTAACTGAAAACATCTAAATCATGCTTAGTAAAATCTTCCATTTTTTTCTTTTACCTTTTTAAGAAGAGGTTTTCTGGGATGTGGAAGTCTGGCAATCCCATTTTCTGAAGGTCCAACTCCTTTAAGCCATTGAGATGATCTTGCAAGGTCTGGGCATAAGGAAGACTCTCAGATGCCTTCTGAAGCCATGTGTTTGTTGCCTACAAAATGACAGAAGGTTTTTAGAGCGATGGACATAGGTGAGCCTCAAAGTACAATGAATATTAGGTGAAAATCCAGATTTGACAGATCAATTATTAAACAGGACAGACAATGTACTGAAAGCTAAAAATAAATCACAGAAAAATTATGAATTTTGACTGCCAGTCACTGATCTCTTCCCATATTTTATAAAAGAAACATCTAACATAGAATCCTAGCCAGCGTCCTGAAGCTTCCTTTGATACCATCAGGTACAGCAAACTGTTCTGCTTAGTAGCATTCATTTGGCATTTATTACATATAGTTTTGTGTAATTGGATAACTACACATGCACAAATATTTCAAATATTAATTTTCTTCCCAGGAATTCCCTGGTGGGGGGGGCAGGAAGCATACCTTATGTATCTTTGGACACACTTCTGCACCTAATTCAGAGTTGAGAATTTCAATAGCACTTATAATCAGGTATTGACTGGTATATTTTTATACTTACAACTATTAGTTTGGAACCCATGTGCCGGAAAGTCATGTCTGTTTGAGGTACTCTGTGATCCAAGAGACTATTGGCATACATATGTAAGCTTCTGGGATAATCGGAGAAATCCACAGGGAAATTGGAAGCCACCTTTTTGGTATCCACATTGGTGCCTGTGTTCCATTCAAATTCAATCTTCTCTTCATCTGAAAATGCACATAGGAAATAGTTGTGAGCGACACTAGGTCAGCCTATAACCATGGCTCTCAACACCTGCACATGAGCACACAGTGCCCTTGGAAGCGCTCACGGGGAAGAAGAGGAACGCACCGTAACGCCATGCTACCCTCTTGGAAACTGTTGAGCCAAAAGCTGTAGCCGATGAGTCCATTTGGAGGAGCAGCTTAGTGGGGGACCAGTGGGTGATGATTTCACTTCTGGCTTCTGCTTGCAGACGGGGTATGGAAATGACACCTTTGATCTTGGCTTCTTCCTTTGTGTCACAACTATGGAAAAGGAAGTCGGCTGGGATCAATGATTTTGTCCATTCCAGATAGATACACAGGATTAAACAGAAGTTCCATTCGTGGTGATAAAAACAAGATACATGAATGGTTCAGAGAAATAACCATAGGTCAAACTAATTAACTTCTAAAATAATTTACTCTGAGGATTGTACCAAGGTCAATACCTAAAGTTAACATTCAATGCAATTTCAGGACTTTGCAAGGAGGTATAGGGGAAGAAGAAACTTTTTGAAAACTGTTTGATCCCTGCTCAACTCTTTACAACTAGATCTATGGCCTTGGAGCTACCATTTCCTCACTTGTAAAACATGGCAACTCATGAAAAACTTTATGAGGAAATTCAGAATAAACCTTGCAGTTTATTGTGAGGACTGAGATAATTTCCTTACAACATTCTAAACACTGCTTGCTAAATGAACAGTAAGTGCTTGGGAAATGGTAGGAAGACCCATCTGGACGTGCACAGAGGGTTACAATATTGAGGGCTCTCTCTGCCATTTGAATTGTAAATCAGGGATGCACCTGGCTTGGTCACATGATGAAGAAGAAGAAGAAAGAAGAAAGAAAAGGAGGAGAAGGAGGAGGAGAGGAGAGGGAGGAAGAAGAAGAGGAGGAGGAGGAGGAAGAGAAACAGGAAGAAGAAAAAGAATCATCAGGGTCCGTAGATTAGGCTAGATCACTCTAAGCCTTCCTTACTTTATGTGGCCCATGAGGGTGACTTCAGTAATTTTCTTATTCTGAACGTCCATGGTGAGTTTGTAAGACTTTTTGTTCTCAGCAGATTCATCATTTATTCTGAGGATTGTACCAAGGTCAATATCAAAATCTGGAATTTGGACTTCACTGGACAAGGTCATAGTCTGTCGATTGTATTTGAATGCCATGGTAGCCTCAGTTGGCTTCATACCTGTAAAAGTGTATAAAAGAAACAAGACATGTGTGATAAGAAGCCATGCTTTGGAAGGAAGGAAAGGAAAAGGCAGAGAAGTTCCAGGTACTCAATGTGTTTAAATAAAGACACAGTTCAGGATTTTACTTCACATTTTTAATTCAATGATGTCCATACATGTGTTCAATCTGCAAATATTTATTGATTGCCTTTTGTGTACCAGGCACTTCTCTCTCATTGAGATGTCCTTGCCCTCAAGGAATTTTCCTCCTAGTAGGGGGCAGACAGACAACAGACAAGTACAACTGGACACAAGGATAAAGGATAGAAAGGGAGATAAAAGGTGCATTTTCATGTGGTGGTCAGAGAAATTTTCTCTGATTAGGAGACATGTGGGCAGAGACCAGAATAAAGAGAGGGGTTGAGCCATGCCGAATTCTGGGAGGAGCACATTCCAGGCAGAGTCAGAAAAGCAAAGGTGCTAAGGGAGCACTTGGTGTGTTCAGGGAACACTCGGAGTCCTTCTGGGTCTGTGAGACATGACATCTCTATATTACTTTCCATTCAAGATGCCTGTCCCGGTTCCTTGTCTGGGCTCCCTCTCCCTGACTCCTCTTTTCTATGTAACAAGCTTCTCAGGCTTTCTTCAATTCATAGGCTTACCCATTTTACCTCTTTTGTAAAACAGCTTTTACAAAACAATTTTTTTCATCGTGCAACCTTCCTCACCCCTTGCAGTGCTTTTTCCTGTGAACTTCCCCCCTAGTTTAATTTTGTGACATACTATCCTTATACACAAATATCTTCCATGTGAATACCTGAATCTGTCCCATTCTCTAAATCCTGCTTGTCCAGTAGCCTTTTCCATCTCAGTAAATGGCAACTCTGTTCTTTAGTTGCTCAGGTCCCGAAATTTAGAGTTGTCCTGATTCTTTTCTTCTTATACTCAACATCCTCTATAGCAGCAAATCTTGTTAGCCTGGTCTTCAAAATGCAGTCAGAATCTGATCCCTTCTTATATCTTCTCTGCCACAACCCTAATCCAAAACACCACCAGCTCTTGCCTGGTATTGCAATAACCTACATACTAGTTTCTCTGCCCTTGTCTCCCTATAACCGTCTCTCAATGGAAACATAAATGAAACCATGCCCTCTCCAGTGGCTTTTATTTAATTCATAGGGAAAGTTCTTACTATGGTCTACAAGACCACCCCCCCCCCCACAGCATCTCTCTGACCTCATCTTTTAACCCTTTCCTCCTTGGTCTCTCTGCTTCAGCCATACCGGCTTCCTTCCTTTCCTTTAAACATGCCAGCCTCAGGGCCTATGCACCTGCTGGCCCCTTGGCCTGTGACACTCTTTCCACATGACTTCTCCCTTTATCTTCATTAGCCCCCTTTTTTTAATGCTCATTTTGCCAGGGAGACTTTCCCTTATCATTCCAAATGGCCCTGCCTTTGCCACTCTCCTTCCTCCCTGCCATTCCTAGTCCTCCTTAGACCTGTCTATGCTCTGTTTTTCTCCCCAGTACTGATCTGACATTCTGAATATTGACTTGTTTTGTTCACTGTAACCTCCACCTTCAGTGCTTATTGTTCCAGTTCCAGGTCTTAGAACAGGCTTATTGATCTGTTAATATTTGTTAAATGTTAATTTGTAAATTAAATGTGTTCTACTTGAGACTGAGGGCAGAGATGGATCAGCCCTGTTTTGGATACTCACCTTCTGCCTGAGTTACAAACTTTAGGGTGTCCACCAAGGCTCTGTCTTCTCTCTGGAGCTCATAGGTTGCGCTGACAGAATACCGCTCTACCTCTCCTGTAGGTCTCAGTTCCAGCTCAAATCTAAAGATGTGAAAATGCAGACGGTGCGTCATGTTAGAGTTTTCAACCATGGTGATAACATCTCCAAAACAATTCAGCCTCAAGTGCAACAAAAATATGGTCCTTATTTTAACATTGTCTCCACCCTTAGCTAAGATGATCTTTATGCTCCCTTCAGTTTCTCCAAGAGCCCAAGGCAAGGGCAGACCCCAGGATTCTCAGGGCCTTTGGAAAAACACAGCAGGAGTTGTCAGCAAAACTGAGAACAAACAGTGGAACTGGGGGACTGAAGATAAGGAACCTATAAGCACAGTGAAGGCTTTGAGCACACTGGTGCACTCCAGGAAGCTCATACCAATAGGTCTGGAGGTTAAGAAATATGGACACTGAATTAGGAGCGAATTGGAATGTGTGCTGTGATCTCATTCAGTGCATAAGCAAGCAAAAGAGGTCACGCAAAGTGTTGGTCAGAGGACCTGGTTTTAAATACCCAAAGGAGGGTTGCAAACCCCTAGGGCTCATAAGCCAACAACACATAGCATTTTTCCTGTGCCCTGCTAGGGGGTCATGATGTGGAAGGCGAGCAGATGCTGGACTGAGCACTGAGCGTCTCTGACCTGGTGTCCCCGGTCAGTGGATAGTAGGAGGCGGAGTCTGTGGAGCTGGCATTGGAGTAAGCGCCCGAGGTGCAGTAATTCAGGCCAGTAAAGAATGGCTTGCAGGCTGACCAGGACTGCCTGTTCTCAATGAGAGGTGGGATTGCCTCTGTTTTTGTGGTAGAGACCAAATGCAACGTGTTGCTGGTGAAGAAAGAAAAAGTCCAAGTTATCTTCAAGTCATGAATAGAAGTAAGCATCACTAATCCTCGCAGGGCAAATGCTCCCTTATCTTCCTCTCTGTCTCCCCTCAATCCATACCCACATCTGATTATTTAGTTTATGGAGAAACAAATAATAACAGGAAAAACATCAACAGAGAAACAATCATAGTTACTCACGCTTCAGACACTACACTGAATACTTCACATTTGTTAAGTAGGCATAGAATTCTCACTTTACAGAAGAAACAGAGGCTCAGAGAAGTTAAATAAGTGATTACTGGGGCTTGAACTTAGGTGTGCCTCTTCTTTTCTAAGGTGCAGGGTAAAAGGAACCCTGTCTCTCTCACATGAAATCCTCTACTATCTACTGCCTTCTTTCTACCAGCATTAAACAACTCAAGTCTTTTCCCCCACCCCTCTTTCTCCTCTCCCCTTCTTCCTCTCTTCCTCTCTTCCTCCCCTCCCCACAACACCACTCCTTTCTTGTTCTCTCTTGTTTCCCTCACAGGAGAGTTGCCTACTTTTGCAGTTTCCACTTTTATTTTCGGTGTGCTTCTCACTAACTGCTTACCCCATCATCTGAAACTGCTTTCATCAACATCTCCAAGCCTCTCCTTGCTCCTAAATCCAATGAACATACTTAGGCTTTATCTTCCTCCACCTCTCAGAAACCTCAGTAGAGTTGCTCACCTATGTCTAGATTAAGATGGTAGAGTCTTAACCTCTGAAGAGATTATGCTCCCCTCCTTCTAAGTACGTACTTAGAAAATTAGTAAGTATAAGATAGTTCAACAATACTCTGATTTCTTCTAAGGATTCTTTTTTTTTTCTTCCTGAGATGAGGTCTCACTCTGTCACCCAGGCTATGATCATAGTGGTGTGATCATAGTTCACTGTAGCCTCAGACTCTTGTGCTCAAGTTATCATCCTGCCTTGGTCTCCTAAGTAGCTGGGACTACAAGCACATCACATCTGGCTAATTTTTTTACCTTTAATTTTTTTGTAGTAATGGAGATTTACTATGTTGCTAAGGTTGGTTCTCCTTAGCAACATAGTGATCCTCCTGCCTTGGCCTCCCAAGTGCTGAGATTATAGGTGCGAGTCACTGTACCTGAACTTCTTCTAAGGATTCTTTCTTTTAATGTCACATTTTTCCTATTATTGTTTCCCCATTTTGGGGGTGCCTTGGGACCAAGCTTTGCTGTTGTGCTTGAGCCTTAATGCTGGCCATTGGGTGATTCATGCCTGTGACTGCTTCTTGGCTCCTGTGACCCTTTATGGCCGTGGTTCTTCTGTTTCTCTGGTCACTCTTTCTCCATCTTTGATGGTCACTCCCATTTCCCTTTATGTGTTTTTATCTTCTCCACATTTCTGTCCTAATTTCTCATGTCAAACACTATATCAATTGCTAGACACTGAATTAGGGTCCCAACAACCTCTAATTCCCAAATCCATATTTGGCACCCAAACCGCCTTACTGGTCTCACACCCATGGATCCATTTGCCAGCTAGATATTTCTAATTGGTTGTTTCATAAGACATCAAATGTAGCACATCCAAAACTGAATTATTTTCCTCTAAACCAGTAGTTTTTCCTCTGTAGCCCTTATTTCAATGAAGGGCATCTCCTTTCTGTTTTTTCTTTCTTCTTCCTTGTCCCCATACCCAGTCAATCACCCAGTACTCATGATTTAACCTCCAGCAAGTTCTAGAGTCTATCCTCTCCTTTCTACACCTGGCTTTCCTCCAAGGCAGACCACTGGCATCTCTCAAAGTCGAGACACCTGACTGGTTTGCCTGTTTCCAACTGTACCTCCTTTCCACCCATTTTCCACTCAGGAGTCACAGTATTTCTTCTGAAACATCAGTTCCATCTTATTTATGCTCTCTTTTCAACTTCTTTGCCTTCAGAGGAGTCCATCTCCCTAAGATGGCTTTCATGGCTGGTAATGGTCTAACCCCTGCCAACCTCTCCACGTCATCCCTCACTGATGTTGCTGAGTACTTTCCCATTCTAAACTCCTTTCGGTTCTTTGAATTATATTCTTTTTTTTCTTTAGGCCGTTACATGCTGTTATCATTTCTTTCCCCTTGGTCTGGATGACACTGACATAGCCCTAGATATCAGGTCAAGTGTGCTTGCTTCATAAAGATTTCTCTGTCTACTACAGGTCACACAATGTAGAATTTCATGGTACTCTTATACTTTATCTAACTTTGTTCTTTCGTGGTTACTTTTTGCTTAATTGTATGTCTTCACTATAAACTGTAAGCTCTGGAAAGTCAGGGGCCTTGAGTATCTCATTCAATATGCTTGGTACATATTAGACAATTAAATATTATTTTTAAGTAAACACATTAATGTGTCTAAAATATGGAAACTAAGGTAAGTCAATGGTTGAGGATATTATCAAAAGTGAAACTCTTTATAAAAGGCTACATCCCATAATCATGTAGCTACCATGAATCAGTATGTCCTTTCATATTTTTCCTGGAGAAAAATGTCTATTTCTCAAAGATGATTTTTCTAGACCTAGTGTTTCTTCATTCTCAAATCAAGTAAACAGACAACAACAACAAAAATCACAACCTAATAGCAACTAATTAAGCAGTAGGTCTTAAGCCTCAAAGCAGAAAGATACAGAACAATTTAATAAAATGTGAAAATTAGAGGAAAATATAATTCTTTAGTGAGTCTGGGCTAGGATAAGAATAAGTGATCTAGAATCTTTCTTCCCTACTCTTCTCCCTCTTCTCTGAGATTGGATTGATTTCAACCAGTTGTCTGGCCTGGCCAAATCCTGCAGATACGCCCTCAATTTTCTCTTTCAAGGTGCCTAGGCAGACCTGGCTGAAAGAATTACCTGCCACTGAAGAGCTTGACCGGCCTCTTTGGAGAAGGAATGATAAACTTTAGCTGCCCAGCCTTCAGGGCAACACGAGCCTCTAGGCCTGATTCATGAAAGAAGTTGGTGTTCATCTGGACCCCGCTCCTAGCAAAGTCCGGAATGATGATGCCCATATTTGTCACAAACTCCACAGACACAGAGGGTTTTACCACCAGTTCAGCCTGCATCTATAAGTCAGAAAACAACCCATTCAGGTTCATTAAATACCTCAGCCACCTGGCAGTCAGGTCAACCACCCTTTCCCATCTCTGGATAATACAATTCAGGAAATATTACTGCAAATTGTCTGAAAGAAGAAAAGCAACTTCTCAGTTCTCTAGAGCCAGACTACACTGCCTATAACTAGAAAGTACCTGAATTAACCTTAAACATAAACAGATTAAAAAAATGACAGGTGAACTCATTGAGCGAACCGAGTTCTTGTCTTACTGCCATATCCCAAATAGAGTTAGTGAGATCCTGCATTTTAAAAAAGTTTATTTTAAAAATTAATGAGATAATTACAACGATGGTACACTTTGCTTTGAACTAGAAGCACATTTTAAAAATGTGCATAAGAAACCCATTCTGGAGGAAAAGAATAACCTAAGAAGTCAAAAGGTGGACAGTCTTACGTTGGCCATTTCCAATTTCGCTCCAGCCTTGGTCCCGGGAGTGATGACTCCAGATGAAGACATTTGCAGCTGTAATCCAACCCCGGTGGGGAGCTCAAAGGCGTTGTCCATGAAGATGTAGTGAAGGAAAAAGTCGCCCTTTGAACCCTTGCTTATGGCCTCTCCAATCTATAGATCCAACAGGGGACGGCAATTAAAATTAGGCCTTATTTAAGTGGGTTTTGTTAAATGCAAACTGCTGGACAATAATTCCTTTTTTCCAGAAAGGGACTAGCTTATTTTGATTAGCTGAACAGTGTAAAAAATAAAGATTAATGATGACTGATTTCAACGAATCGAGATATAAGAAACTTATCTGGATAAAATATCATGTCATTTTTCAACTAGTGATTCAGAAGGCACTTAAGAATGTTGCTGGGTCTCAAAGCTTTATGAATTTTAAATATCATGTATGGTATGGCTTAATTATAGTTTTTTGGAGTCTGAATGTAAATAAGAGTATATTATATTGAATGTAAAGAAGGGCATATTATATTATGGTAAAATCAAATTTTTAAAACCAAGAACCCATTGAGATGATTTACATATCAATTTTCATTGGTTTTTGCTTTTTAAAAAATAGTATTTCCATAAAATAAATTGAGGCTGGGTGCAGTAGTTCACACTGGTAATTCCAGCACTTAAGGAGGCTGAGGCAGGAGGATCGCTTGAGATTGGAGTTTGTGACCAGCCTGGGCAACACAGAAACCTCATCTCTACATAAAATGTAAAGAATTAGCTGGGTGTATTGGCTTGCACCTGTAGTCCCACCTACTTGGAAGGCTGAGACAAAAGAATCACCTGCGCCCAGGAGGTCACTGCACTCCAGCCTGGGTGACAGGGTGAGACTCTAACTCAAAAAACAAAAACAAACAAACAAAAATCTTGAGATCTATTTTCTGAAAGCCAATATTATTTATCAAATCATGAGGAATATACTTATATATTTTCTCCTTTATTAATAAATTCATAAAAATTATAGCAAATTTTTGGATAATGGATTATAGTTGGCCAAATACTTTCACAACCATATATCATTTCAATATTTAAAAAAAGCTTTTGGCAAAGGTAGAGGAAGTTATACTTAACAGTGTTTTCTAGATGAACAAATTAATATTCTTAAAAGATAGAGTTAATATTATGAATAGCTTAATTTCTAAATGTTACCAGTTTCTTGTAATTTAAAAATTGTCATCATTGAAATTCAAGGGAAACTTTCCTCCCTGAAGGAAGTACAAGCACCTTCTTTGGTTTGTGTAACTGGGACCATAAGGGAGTCAGAGAGATCTGAAAAGAGCACCATCTAGTCTCTTGGGACCCCAGTGGGGTCTGGTGACTTACCATCTGTGGGATTCCCGTCAGAGTACGAGCACTTGTCAGAAGTAACCTTCCCAAGAGATTCAGGTCCTGGAGCCTGGCAAAGCCAAGCTCTTCTCCCAAGATGCGGAGGTAGGCTCTGGCTTCTGGAATGTCTTTGGATTTCAAATCTTTAATCAGTTTCTCAACATTGAGCATAATTCCATTTGCCATGTCCTGAAATTTTAGTAATAAAATGTGTAGTGAGATGTCATCACTGTCAAACACCTTTAGATTCCTGACATAAGGTCTGCTTGCTGTACATCAGGGCCTAAATACAGACTCTTCAGGTGAGGGCAGAGGGCAGACACTGAAATCCAGAGTAATTCCTCTAAACAGAGACAAAAAAAAAAAACAACTGAAGTCATGTCAGGGACAGTGGTTCTCCCAAACCTGTTCTTAATTTTTAAAAATGTAGGCATAGTAAGTGTGTGTGGGGAGGAGTTCCTCTTTTTCAGGATGCCAGGATTGCTAGGGATTCTCCAGATTAGAAGATCCTCTGTCTCCCACTCCCTCCCCTGCTTAGCCTTCTCTCTTGTGACTAGGAAAGAATGCTAGAAGTTTCTTGAGAAAATGTAGTTGGTATATAAATTGGCCAAAAGCTTAAAACAATTTGATTCTAGAGAAGTTCTTCTTGGAGATAAGATGAATCCCACAGATAGATGCCCAGGCACTGATGAAGAAAAGCAAGGTTGACAGACCCATAGTGGATCAAAGACCCTCAGCCTCAACAGGAGGTCAGGAAATTAGAAGCTGGAGATGAGGTTACCAATAAACCTCGAAGAATAAATTCTTGTCCTGCTGCTGATAATTGAATGTGCATGTAGTTTACCTAACATCTTTTTGTTTTTTGTTTTTTTTGTAAAGATATGGGGTACAAGTCAGGATTAAGTACATAAGTAGTTTGTGTGCAGGTGAAATTTGGACCCCCAACAGGTGTGGGGTTTGTTAAAATGCAAGTTTTGATTCAGTAGATCCTGGGTGGGGCCTGAGAACCTGCATTTTTTTTTTAAATGTATAAACATATTTTTTATTTTAAAATTGTGGGGTACAGGTAAGAGTTAGGTATATAAATATGCATCGTTCAGGCACCCTGGTTGATAAGGGGTGTCTCCCCATCCCCAGACAGATATTGACTACCATTAATCCCACCTCCCTTCCCCTCCCTACCCCCCCATAGTTTCCCGCCACTGTCAATCCTTTTCTTAAAGTATTATGATAGATGTTCAAGTTCCAC